>BDSL01000451.1:0-21087 GCA_003116995.1 Yamagishiella unicocca | reverse complement strand
AGGGGACGGAATCGGCGAGGTGGTGGTGCTGAGAGCACGTGTGGCTGGCGGAGGCCAGTACCGCAGGCGAGCTACGGGCCGTCGCGTTTCGGGCCCCAGAGAGCTGCTCCGCCGCCGTCAATCCGACCCCGCCACGTGACAAACCTTCAGGTAGAAGAACTCATCGTGGCTGGTGGAGGGCTCGTCGTCCACGACCTCCATCCACTTGACCATCAGCATGGCCATGTGAGCGTAGCCTGGCGCGGAGGGCGAGGGGGGAGGCGACGAGGCGGCAGGCGGCGCGAGGGAGCAGAGGCGCTCGCATTGGCAAGGAAGAGCGGGGGACAAGGGGGCGCTACGGCTTAGCACTTGGAGTCGTACGGTACATCGAGTCCTCGCATGCCAGCTAGGATTTCCCGCCCAGCCCCTTTGCTCCACATCCAACAGCTGCTACGATGCCCGCAAGCCAATCCATCCGCAAGATACCGTGAGCCTATCAGCCAGTGACTACCGAGGCTAAATATGTCGAGTAGGTTCCGTACCTGCAAGGTCTGTTGTTACGCACGTAACGTAGCAGCAGGTAGAACGCCCTTCCCCCTCACTCGCCCACAAGTGCAAATGCCCTCAGGCCGCTGACCCGCGGGCCTTTCGCGCCTAAACTGCCTGGGCGATCTGCCTGAGCTTCAACTGGCGTTGCGTTTGGGTTTTCTTTGCAAGCACGACAGAAATGTGTTGCGGCGTCAAACCAGGCTGCAACGTACTGGTTGCGTCCTAGGTAACGACAGGAAATCCCCAGAGCATCGTGTATTGTCCGCGGCGCAATCCTTACACTCCGCCGACTTTGACGCCAGTCTCTGTCCCTACGAGATTTGAGCAATTGCTTGACGTACCGACATAACCTTCGGACAGGCTTTCCAAAATGACCTCCGGCTTTCCGCCAGCTTTTATATACTGGCGCACGCTTTCCTTCACAGATGGCTCCAGAACAAAGTCAGGGCGCCTAAGCAACTCCTCCAAGCGTGAAAGCTCTCTCCCAGCTGCCTGTCATAGTCGCGGTAGTTGCAGGATGAACAACAAATCGGACGCAAGCCTGGCAGCGCCATACTTCAACCACTGCCATACCATGATCTGCGCTTAAGAACAAGTCGCTATGCGCATTCACACCTAGCTCCCTTTATTGCGTGCCTCTTCAATTCGGCGCATTTGGGAAAGAGCGACGGCACGTGGATCATGTGCACTATTATATATCTTGATGTCTTAAGTGAAAGTATGGCGAAACTTCGGGCGAGCCAACCCAGGCATCGTGGTAGTTGCACCGTTTTTTGCATTTGCACCCAGCTTGTACCCCGAGCCTTTGAAACATCTTTGTTGTGGTCGCAGTTCGCATACCTTCCCCTCCTTATTCTAATTTCATCCTTACCGCGGATCCACATCGATTGCGTGGCAAGTCGCGTGAGGTCGGGCAACGGCCTTCCATTCCCCGTCACTCCCCCCCCTCCAGGAGCCTCCCCAATTCCAATTCATTAACATCATTGTTAAATGACTCCCGCCCAACAAGGGCATCAGACCACGACCAAGTATCCCATGGCAGCTTCTGTCTACAGAATGGAACAATGCCCACGCAGTTTGGCAGTATCTGGCCAGAGGAGAGGAGCTGAGCGCTAGCTGGGGAGGAATCCGAGCAAGGCACCAGCGCCCCACACAGGCCATGCCTGGTGTTCTCACGTACCGGCAGTTGGCTGCGTGATACCACACATTATTACCACACATTATGCTGCGCCGTGGCCACCAGCTCGGCCCTCCAACCGCCGTCGTTACCACCCCTGCTCCGTCCTCGAAATGCGCAAATCAAACCGCTTCCTCCATCTCATCCCGACGACACCAACACCGGCCTAGGCATTGGATACACCCCGCTTCTTCCCCCCGCGACCCACCAAGCCCGTGGCTGCACCCTACCGCTGCTTGCTTCTCACACCCCGTCAGCACACCCCGTCACCTCGTGTGCGGCTAACAGTTATGCAACAGCCAGGCGGTGCGACCCAAGCTCCGAAACCACATCGGCGAGGACCGCTCCCTCGTTCTAGCCCAGCATCACCCGCCGGCGCCCGCCCAGCGGGTGAGCGGGTGCTTGAAACGATATCTCGCACTTTCGCTGCCCGGCTGCACCGGCGCTCCCTCCCCTACAGCATGGCGTAGCGCTGCGCGATGTCTTCGATGCGAGCGAAGCACTCCTGGAAGTCCGAGACGCTCATGCCGTACGTCTCGTACTGATGTACGAACGCGCGCGACGCCAGCATGCCGTATGCGTGCTCCTGCATGCGCTTGATCGGCCCCATGCAGTGCTGCGAGGTGGCAGCGAGGGGGAGTATGGGTATGGGCTCAAGGCGGCGCGGGAGATATGACAGATGCGGCTGGCTGGTAGCTCATAGGCCAGCGTTGAAAACGCCGCTGTGGTCCTGTCCCGTCGTCCCTCCTCCCCGCCGGTCGAACTACGAAACCCCGGTCCAGGAATCCCTTGCGCGGACACATCAAACCAGCAGTAAGCTTGCTCGTACTGGTATCCGAATCCGGCTTTGGGAAGTCCGGTCACGTGCACCTACACGTTGCCATAGGGCCCGTCGCCCTCCCCCTGACGTACCCGGTCGTTGCTGAGCAGTGACGCCGACATGAGGCAGCGGCCGAACTTGCCGCTGTTGTACGACACCGCCAGCGGGTCCACCGCCCAGGAGGCGGTCAGCGCGGCGTCGGCGAAGTCCCCCGCGTCCACCTCGGCTGAGAGCGGGGAGAGAGGGGACCCGTGGGCGTGGGAGGGGGCCCGCGGGGAGTAATGGTGGGCTGCGTGAAGCGGGGCGGAGACCTAAGGGATGTGAACGGAATGGTGTGAGCGTATCTGCTGGCTGCAGCGGAAACACCGCAGCACGCCACGAGAGAGGTCCAGGAACGTGAGGCTACTTGACACAGGCATTCCTACGCGGCTAGGGGCCGAGCTGGTTGCGGCTTACTACCTGCTCAAGGGTTGGGCCAGGGGCGCCGGATAGTAGCGGAGTAGCAGCCAAAGTCGCCATGCCCTGGCAACACGCCGTGCTAATGTGGATACTGCCCTCCCCCTCGCAGCAGCACAGCCCCGCCCGGCGCTGCGCAGCTCAGCACGCACCTGCTCCCTGCCCCCGCAGCACCAGCCAGTTGGCCACCGCGCGATTCGGAAGGACACCACCCACCCCCGCCGCCCCCGCCGGCCCCGCCCCCGGGCTCTGCGGCGTTACGCTCCAGTCCATACCCTCCTCCAGAACGCTGCCTGCGGGCGGGATGGGAAGTTTTGGAGGGGCATAACGGGAGCTGAAACGACCGCCGCATCGCCCTCCCTAGGCGTCGGGGAGGCAGCCCCTTCATGGCTGCGCCAACGTTGACTGTCCCAGCGGAACTGTCACTGTGCTGCGGTTGGCAGCCGCACTGCGAAGGATACCTGCTACACTTTCCAACGCTTCAAGGTGCGATGGTGCGGTATGTCCGCTTTTGGAGGGTGGAGGGTATCTCCGGAGAGCAAGAAGTCCGCCATTACATATCCAGCCCCGTGTTGATATGCCGTTACCCCCCCAACACACACACACAAATAAAACACAAGCTGCCTCCCCCCCGGTGCCTCACCCATTACCCACCCGTGACGAGCATCTGGCGCAGGCGCTTGGTAATGGAAGGCCAGGTGAAGGTGGTGAAGTCGATGCTGGCGGGCGGCAGCTGTGGGATGGCGCGCAGCGTCAGCATGCGGTAGGCGGGGTGGCAGCACAGGTGGCTCACCAGCTCCGACAGGGGGGAGGGGCAGGACGGGGCGGGGGCGCGGGGAGGGGCCGCGGGCGTCGAGGAGGACCTGCGCACGCGGGGCAGGGGGGTTGGCCGAGGGCGGCGGTTGCCAGTCCCGGTGCGGTGAGGGGGAGCGTTAACCCCGCAAAAGTGCGCTACGCATACGCATGACGCTTTAAATAATGAGCGCCAAGGGTTGTTGTTATGGAGTATGGAGTAAAGACACGGGAACCAAGCTGACACCTGTCCGAGGCCGTTTGACCCCAACCCACCCCGGTGTTGCGCACTCGCTGCCGGCCCTCCCGCTGCTGCTGGCCGCCCTCCGCAGCGCAGGCAGCTGCACCGCAGACCCCGCTCCGGAACCAGGCGAGCCCCGCCCGTGCGAGCCCGGCCCCGCCCCGGAGCCAGACCCAGGCACCGGGGTGAAGCTGCCGCCGCTGTAAGGCCCACGTGGTTGTGACGGCAGCAGCACTGACGCCAGAGCCCGCGCCGCAATGCCGTTCATATCCTGCGTCGTCAGGGCGCCCCGGGTCAGGCAGTAGCAGGGAGGACGCAGCGGCAGGAAAACGGCAGTAGCGGCAGACATGCGGCCCAAGGGCGGAATCGGATTCAAGCAATAATGCGGAAGGGGCCACACCCCTGCTCGGCACCCAACCACACCCAGCCAGCCACCGAGTCACCCAGCCAGCCACCCAGCCAGCCGCACACCCACCCAGCCGCCCAGCCACCCAGCCAGCCGCACACCCACCCAGCCGCCCAGCCACCCAGCCAGCCGCAAAACCACCCAGCCGCCCAGCTAGCCAACCACACCCAGCCAGCTAGCCAGCCAGCCAGCCACCCACCCGAATGACGGCCTCGCGATGCCCATGAGGCGGGCGCAGGTGCGGTGCAGCGCCTCGTTCTCCAGCAGCACAATGCCGTCAGACACGTCGGCCAGGTGACTCAGCGTGAACAACGTGTTGTACGGCTGGACGATCACCTCGCCGCTCTCGTACGGCCTGAGGGGTGCGGCCGCGTGGTGATGTTGAAGGGCACGGCGCTGCGGCGGGAGCACGACAGTTGTATGGCTGTGGCGGTGCTGCGACGGAGCATGTGGTGGGCGCAGCGCTTTGCGCTGTCGGAATGGGCCTTCAGTGGCCCACTCGGAGTAGTGCCTTGCCCCGGGGTTCCTTCTGGAGTAGTGAGTGGGGCGCACGCGGCCGCCCCGCCAGCATGCCCTCCCTCCCACTGTCAGCATGCCCTCTCCCCTCCTTCCTGTCCCAGCCCCGTCAGCATGCCCTCTCCCCTCCTTCCTGTCCCAGCCCCGCCAGCATGCCCCCCCCTCCTTCCTGTCCCAGCCCCGCCAGCATGCCCTTCCCCCCTCCTTCCTGTCCCAGCCCCGCCAGCATGCCCTCCCCCCTCCTCACCAGACACAGCAGTTGGTGATGAAGGCGGAGTGGTATTCGTCCCTCAGCGCCTGAGCCACGTAGGTGCCCAGCCCGGCCCCCGTGCCGCCAGCCATGCTCTGCAGCAGCAGGAAGCCAGTCAGGCTGTCCGCAGCCTCTACCTGACGCGGCCGGGGGGGGGGCAGCGGAGGAACCCGGTTGCGAGGGTCAGGTGCGAGAGGAGACCCGTGGGTCGGCACTGTGGCAAGTAGAACCGAGGCTGAGGTGGGCCCAGGGCTGTGGCAGAGCACCGGTGGCTCATCCCGCGCCTCAGATGCACCCCTCCCCTCCCCCTCCCCCCCGCCCCTCCCCCCCCTCCCCTCCCCCCCTTCACGCACAGCATTCCAACGCATGGCCTGGTCGGCTCGAACGGCTGCCCTCGCCCCAACCGCGCCCCAGGCAGCTGCCCCCCCCGCCCCCGGAGGCCGCACCTCCCTCCGCACCAGCTCCAGCGCTGCCTCCGTGACCTTGGGGCCGTACCTGGTGGGGGTGCAGCGGACAGGGAGCTGCTGGGTGACCGACCGGACATCGCTCGCTCACCCGACTCGTTCCAACCCTCCTTGTCGCCACCGAAGCAGCAAACAAGGAGTGCCAGACCCCTCCTCCCACTCCCCAAACCCAAGCTCAGGCCCTTCCTCCCACTCCCTAGACCCAAGCCCCAATACCTCCTCCGCAACCTGATCAGGAAGCCCCAACGACCGCCGGAGCGCATCCCTGTCCACCCCCCGGCCCTTGGTTTGTCGGCCGTGGATTCGGGGATTATCCTTTACCCCCCCTGGAGTGGTGTCCCGCACCCGTGGAAGCCCTGCGCCCAGTTGTTGCCGGAGCCGCTCTGCATCACCAGGTAGCCCTTGGCGGGGTAGCGCCACCAGCTGCCGGAGGCGGCGGCGCTGGCACGAGCACCCGCCACGACCTGGGGGCGCCCGCGCGGTTGGGGGGGGGAGGGAAGGAGGGAGGGGGTATGAGGGGAAACCCGTGGGTCGGCAGGAAGGAGGGAGGGCCCCAGTTGGGAGGGCCGAGGGTGTCATGGTTTAGGATGGCTTAGCAAGGGTAGTCGTCAAGGGTGCCGTTGCTCGTGTCAGGGGAGGGCCCCTGCCGGGCAGCAGGCCGGGCGGCGATACGGGGTGTTGGCGTGCATTGTGGGTGTGTTGCTGTCATGGTTTGGGATTTGGAGCCCCCCGGCACGTACGGCACTGCCGGCACTGCCGGATATAACGGGATCCCGAGGTGGTTTTTAGAAGGTGAAATGCGCCGCTGTTGTTTCCGACCTTGGGCTCCATGTCGATGAGCACCGAGCGCGCTGTGTAGGTGCTGGCGTCAGGCCCAGGCCTGTAGTACTCGTGAACCGCGTCGAACCCATAGTCGTGCGCTGAAAGCTCTGTGGCAAGGGCATTGAAGAAGCTGCAGCCTAGCTGATTGCCGCACTGCCCCAGCTGCAGCGTTATCACGGGCATTGCCTAGCTTTGCAGGTCGCCAGCCTTTCCCGATCGCCGGCGCCAGCGCCGACGATCAACTACATTTATGTGTGAGTGCTGGGACATCAGGTGGTCGTAACGTGATGGAGAACATGTAAAGTTAAAAATGGCGCGAACAGGTTATCCTAGGCAACCATATGCGCAAACATATAGTTCCAGTAGTTGCACCAGTAATATTAAATCATGCGGTAGCAATGTATCAAACTCTAAGCCACTCATGGGCGAATGACATATTTAGCCATTTTTCTAACGGCTTCTTGGGGAAAGTAGGTTGGAGGATTGATTTATGCATTAAAGCATCGCAACTGTTCTGGATTGGGATGACGGCCAGTGGCTTGGGTGATTGACCTCTGGGTCGGCACATGTCTACAAGTGACAGGCAGGGTCCAACACCTAGCCGCTTAGCTGTGCAGTCTTGGCAATTCACGCGTTTCTTTTCGGCATTCAATGATGTGGACAATCACAGCTCATCACGGTGACAAGCAAGGCAGGGCGAGGCCTCCGCTGCCGCCGCGCTGGTGTAAATTGGTACGCCTTAGTATGCATACGATTTTTACTGCATTGCCACTCCATTGTCTCATCCATCCCCAGCCAGGGCAGCCACCCCAGACTGGCCTCAGCCCAACCCAGCCCAAGCCTCAAGCCCCCAACCCACCAACCCTAACCAATCTGCCATCAACTGGATAACATCTGAAGATTAATAATCCATATACCATTGGTGCTGTCGCTGAGCACAGGCTTGTTGGCGGTGCACGTTGTAACTGGCAATTATACGTTTATGCACGGTGATATTGCAGTGAGATAGAACAAATGCTATCCTTCGGCTTGGCTATAGCACCAGAACGCGAGAAAAGGATCGGTTGCGGGTTTTCGCTTTATGTTGTACAACATCGGTCGTCGTAGCTTACTCTTGTGCTTTCGTTTTGGGTCATGCATATTATGATATGTTTAGGTATGTGAAACAAGCAGATACCATGTCGTGTTGCCCGAGCCTGGGAATCGCTGAGAGTCGGTTACCGCTTCCGACTGTCTCAGAAGAGAGTCAAGTGTGTCATCGATTATGTGAACTTATGATTGCCACTTATTAATATTACTGTCTAACAAAGGCACTGGCTGCTCTCCTGAGCTGGGCATTACCGGACGATGGCGCATACAGCGCAGTACCACAGCTTCATCCGTTGTGAGGGCAACACTGTCCTGCGCAAGCTTCCTGAAGAAGCGCGTCTGACGCTCCGTTACATCGAGACAGTTGGCCTGCTGCGCCCGTTTCGGCCGCTGCCCCCTCTCGCGTCCAGCCGCAAAGTTATCCCGGGAAAGAAGTACTACTATGTCGCCATCACGGATTGGAGTCTATATTTGCTCACGATGGACAACAAGGTGGAGGGAACGGTGCTGCTGGAGGTGCCATGGCTGGGCATCCGCCAGCTGGTGAGGGCTTGGGGCCAGGGGCCGGCCCGCGTATTCCGGGAAAACGGAAGCGGAAGGGTATACGGAGCAATTCGGGGAAGTCGGCGATGACGGGAGGGTAGTTGGCATATGACCCGTGGTCCCTCACGTCCTCACTGCTCGTCGCTGCTGCGTATTTGTGGCCCTCTCGCCCACTCTGCCTCCTGACCCCCGTCTCACCCCGTCCTACACAGCGCACACCGGCGCCGCCATCATCACCGCCTCACCCGCAGCCCAAACTGAAACAGAATTGCCGTTGTGATCCTTGTCTGTCCGCAGGACAAAACCGATGCCGACAGCGATGAGTTCATGAAGCGTGACCCCAAGAAGCCAGAAAGCGTCATTCGCTCGGTGGCCGTGTCCCTCTATCCCGCGGCCGACCTAACCGCACTGCCTCCGGCTATGGCGAAGAAGGCCGGCCTCACTGGCGGAGGCCGCAAGCCGGTCTCGCCGCCTCGCCGCCCGACCAAGCCTAAACAGGAAGCGGCGGGCGGCGGCGGCAGGTGCTGCGGGCGCGGTTCCAAGGCGGCTGACGGAGTGGCGCCCCCTGCAGCGGCGGGAGCCGCCCAGGCCCAAGTGCAGGCGCCGCAGCCACAGCCGCAACTTCAACCGCAAACACAGCTTCAGCCACCTGCAGATGCGCTACCAGAGCCTCGTTCAGGGTCCGACCCACAGGCACCACAGCAGCAGCAGCAGCAGCAAGCAGGAGGGCAGCCGCACGACGCGGAGCAGAACTGGCAGTACCCGCAGCAGTTCCGGCCCCTGCGCGTCGACTTCTCGGCGCGGCGTGTCCCGGCTGGTCAGTACTCTGCCCTGCCGCCACACTTCTGCCCCCACCTGCACCGCCTGTGGCAGGAGTGGCACCGCTACCAGCGCCAGCGGATGGCCAACCCGTACGGCACCGACGCAGTCGAGTCGTACGTTGCCATGCGCGAGTCCCAACATTCACGGACCCGTACACCGGCGAGATGTACCCCAATGCGTACGGCTTCGATCCGGGTTGGCTGGGCGCAGGCGCGGCAGCACCTCAGCAGCAGTACATGACGTACTCGTTGTACCGCATGCAACCGGCGCCGCTGGCTTCGGCCGCCCAACAGTCTGCGCCGTACTCGTCGTACCGCCTGCACCCGGGGCCGTTGGGCGAGGCCACTACGGACCCCGCGGACCCCGCCGTACCGTCTCCGCCGTACCGTCCGTCAGCGGGGTCGCTGAGCAAAGCCATTGAGTGGTCGGCCGCATCCCCGACGTACCGGCTGCCGGCGGGGCCGCTCGGCGAAGCCACCACGAGTAGTGACCCCACCGCATCCCCGACGTACCGGCTGCCGGCGGGGCCGCTCGGCGAAGCCACCGAGTGGGACCCCCCTGACGCCGCCGGGCTGCGCACCGCGTCCATAGGCCCCGGCAGCGCCAGCGGCGCCCCCCGCCAGAACCTCTTCAGCACCCTCCGGCGGCGAGGCGAGGGCGGCTCCACCACGCAAGCCAACTCCGCAATGGCGCTCACTCGCACAGTACCCCTGCCGCGCGCCAGGCGGCCGACGGCCGACGGCAGCGGCGCCACCGGCGCCGCCGGCGCCGTGCCGCCCGCGCCCCCCCGCGTCCGCAACCAGGACGCCGAGCTGCACCAGGCGGTTGCGGCGGGGTTGAGGCAGCTGGAGGAGTCGATCCGGAGGCAGCCGCGCCCGCCGCAGCTTGTCGTACGTCCGGGGCCGGCGATGGGGGCATATGCTGGCGGCGGCGGCGGCGGCGGCGGTGGGTTCGGCTCACCCGGGGGTCGACGGTGGCGTCATCGTCCGTGGCTGCGTCCCCGAGCACGGTGGGCACGCCGGGCGCCAACCAGCTGAGCGCCTCGTTGCGTCCCTTCCTGGCCAGCTCGCCACCCCAGCGGAGCCCCCTCAGCGCCACGTTCACACACCCGGGTCGCCGGCGCACGCGGGCCTTATGCAGCCACAGCATCTGAGCGCGTCCATGAGGTCGCCGCCGCCGGCGGCTGCGGCGGCTGCGGCGGCTGGTCCCTCCGCTCGACTGATGGCGCATACGAACCCAACGGTGGCGGCCGCCGTGCAGACGGGGATGGAGCACTACCCACCATCGTCCGCGCACGCGGCCGCCCCGCAGCCCAGTACGGCAGCGGCGGCGGCGGCGGTGGAGTCAGCGGCGGCGGCGGCGTCTGCCTCGACGGCGGCGCCGACGGTGTCGGTGGCGGCGTGGCGCACTTCAGCAGCTCGGCGCAAGGTGGTCGAGGAGGAGGTGGAGGAGCCGGCCTTCCCGCTGGTGACCCGCCGCGGCCGCCGCTCCCGCAACCTGCCACCCGAGCCGGGGGAGTTCCAGCTGCCATTCTACCCGTCGTGCCAGCCGGTCATGGTACCCAGCGGCGGTACGGCAGCAGGCATGCCGCTGCCGTACTCCGTCACGGAGCCGCTGATACGGCTGGGCGAGCAGGTCCTGGAGCGTCAGAAGCGGCGGGAGCCGCGGCCCATGTGGGAGGAATACGAGCGGCGGGAGGAGGCCAGGTGGGTGGAGAGGAAACCGCAGGTAGCCACTTAAGAGGCGGGGTGGGTGGGCGACCGGAACAATGATGTGGGTGCTCTTTGGGCGGGTGGTGGCTGGGAAGGTGGGGCCGAGGGCAAGGGAGGAGGGCTTGGGTCGTGTTGGGGGGGGGGGAGGGGTGGCGGTAAGCGGCAGAGCATGGTAGGGTTGCAGGGGCGGAGGTAACAGTGAAGCGGAGTCGCGAGGGCCGTATGGGTGTCCGTATGGGTGTTGCGGCTCGTGGACTATGGGTCGGTGTCGGGGAATCATGCGCGTGTCTTGAAAGGTAGACAGCGGCAGGGTGTACGGCAAAGTCGGGTGATGCTTCAGCAGCAAGCAGTACCATCCCTGTACGAGTGATGACGTGATGGGCCCCACCCTGGAGTGACCCACTCGCTGCAGCGTCCTAACCACCTGGTGGGTTCTGACGCTCGAAGTACGTGGGTTTCTGCAGGTGGGCAGCGGAACAACGACGTGCGGGCGTTACCGCTGGCCCCGGCGGTGGCGGCGGCGGTGGCGGCGGCGGTGGCGGTGGCGGTGGCGGCGGCGGCGGTGGCGGCAGCGGCGATGGCGGTGACGGCGATGGCGGCGACGGCGGGGCTGCCGCCGTTGACGAGTACGAGGCGGCTGAGGAGGCGTACGAGGATTTTTGGATCGCTGACGCGTCCGACGACGAGATGACCCCCGAGGACGCATTTGTGAGTGGAGAGGGAGCGGGACTGGGCAGGGGCTAGGCGGGGGGGAACTAGGCAGGCAGGGAGGGGTGAGGTATACGATGCCTGTGAGCACAGGGCTCAAATGGGGCCCGCCGCTTATGTTATATGACAACCACCCCAATCCCCTCCAACCGACTAATCTCCCTTCCCTCACCTTCCCCATCCCTCGTGTGTGTTTTCCCCTCCCCTCCCCCTCCCCATCCATCGTATGTGTTTTCCCCTCCCCTCACCCTCCCCATCCCTCGTGTGTGTTTTCCCCTCCCCTCACCCTCCCCCCTCGTGCGTGTTTTCTCCTCCCTCACCCACCCCCACCCGCGCAGCTGGCCGAGTACAAGCTAATCCTGGTTACCATCGAGCGCAAGAGCAACCTGTTCTTCCACATCCAGAGGGCGTGGATCGGGGCGCACATGCGGCTGGCGCTGACGGAGGCGGGAGTGAGAGGTGCGTGTGGCGGCTGCAACGCCAAGTAGCTACCGCCGGCCACCTGCGCAACCCCCGCCATGTGCCTGCAGCACCCACCATCACCTCACTTGCCGCTCACTAACACAACAAAACACACCCACACACCGCGCAGGAATGCCACTCTGGTACGCGCCCACCTTCCTGCCCATCCGCATCGTCACCGACGTCGCCCCGTACGCGTACGGCAACGGCGCCCAGAGCGCCGTACGACATGTCCGGTCCGAGCTGCCCGGGGCCGTCGCGCGCTGGACCCAACCCAGCAGGCCCTGCGCTACTTCTCCGACCCGGGAATGTGGGTCCCTGCATCCCGCAGTCCACCCGCCACTCGCCCCCACCGCGGCGCAAGCGGCAGTAGCGGTAGTAGCGGCAGTAGCGGTAGTAGCGGCAGTAGCGGGAGTAGCGGCAGTAGCCTCTCTCCCTCCCCCCCCTGCCTCTTGGGCAGGGCGCCGGGCTGCACCGCCACTGGCCTCGCCGCGCCCAATTTCCGCCCACCCGTTTCTCCATCATACGCGTTGCACGTCACCGCGCTTTTGCTTACCTTTTTCTTTTTCTTTTCTTTTACACAGCTCGGACAGGCCGCTCCACAGGTTTGCCGGTAGTCAGTCCCAGCTCCAGCATGCGCCCACAAAATTGGTGTCCGACGACCATGCGCCAACTATTCTGTCCCGTCGCGTAAAATGGTTTTACACCCCCCCCTGCCTCCCTGCGCGCGCGTCCCGGTGTCGGAAGGCTATGCACCCACTACATTTCCCCAGTCGAATTACCGGTTCTTTTATGTCCCCCCCGCCTCCAGGCTGGCCCAGGGCCTGGACTCCGCCATGTCGTCTGCTGGCGCGGGTGTGGTTCTGGAGCTGATGCCCGGGGACAGCCCGGTGCTGTCTGGAGGAGCGCAGCGGGGTGAGAGCGGGGGCGAGGGGGCATAAAGACCGGTTACACGATGTAGGCGTAATCCGGGGTGGGTGGGTGCAAGGAAGCCCGCAGGTCAGCATTCTCGGTAGTAAGAAGTGAAACCGATTAGGAGACACGTCTGCTACACGCGTTTGGAATTGCATGCTGGAGGGCTGGAGGGCTGGAGGCCAGGTGTGTGGAGGCTGGAGGGGAAGTCGGGGGGCCCCGCGAGAGAGTCCTGAGTCGGGGAGCCCAGACTGGTTGGGCCTCGGGCTCCAGGGAGGGTGGCGCCGCGAGTAGGCGCCAAGGGGCGTTGGTCCCGGTTGTCGTGGAGTATAAAAAGCGCATCAGCGGAAGGTGCTGACCGGTTCGTCCAACTGCCGGTGGTCGCACTTGCCGAAAAAAACGCTTCTCACCCCACGTACCAGCCTCCACTACGGTATATCACCCCAATCACCAATCACCCCACGCAACCACCCTCCTCGCAACCACGCCGTGCTTCCCCTCCGCAGGCAGCATCGCCGACCTCGAAAACCTGGCCACGCGCGCCTCCATGGAGGACGCGGGGAGCGGCTGCGGCAGCTGCGCGGGCCCCCCCCTCTGCTGTCGGGTCTCGGAAGAGCATGGAGACCCTGCTGGTGGCGAGCAGGGGCCAGGGGGCGGCTAGACTCAGCCGCCAGGCCAGCAGGGTGAGCGCTGTGACGGACCCGTGGAAGCGCATTGGGGGGTTGTATAAAAGCCGTTTTATACATTGGGGGGGGCGAGTTGGGGGCGAGCTTGGACGGGACGGGTTGGGCAGCCGGGTTGGGTGGTTGCTCCAGGGTGGGAGAGGAGCGGGCGAATGCACTGGCGAAGGGGGGAGCACAAGGTGTGGGAAGCTGCGCTTCTGGACAATGCGCTCAAGAAGGGCGTGAAACCTGCATTAGTATAAACACGGAGGGCAATAGTTGAGGGTTCAGTCGCTTGCGCCTGAGCGCACGCTGGCGGCCTTGCGTACCGGTGGAGCGCCCGCCACTCGGGAACGGCCGTCTCTTGAGGAGGCGTCTTATCTCTTGAACATCCCTTGAGGGGCTGTTGAGGGACTCTCTAGCAGCCCTTTGCCTGCAGCTCAAGAGACCTGGCGGAATGCTAAAGGGGTTCACCCCAGGGTTCACTGAAGGGACGCTCAAGAATATCGTAAGGGAACTGCTAAAGATGATAAGCTCAAGGGCAGCTCCTAAGAAGGATTAAAGTTCAAGAGGACAGCTCGAGAACAGTTTTAAGACCGGCTGACAGCTAAAGTGCGCCCTTACATGTTTGATACAGATTGAAAGCAAGTTGAAAGCAAAGTTGAAAGCAAGATCGAAGGACGGTTTGAATCATAATGCTTCCTCTCAAATGTCCGTACAACCCGGCCCTGGGCCGGGTTGTACGGATCCTCCTCCCGCTTCCTCACATTGACAGGATAGTATAATGGATAGTATGATCGAATAGCACAAGGAATCTTATTTTACATAGTTTTGAGATACATTGACTAAAGGCTGCTCATGTAGTGACTCGTAGCGTCGGACTTCTGACTTTGACCGGACTTGACCTGACAACGACTGACCCAGCCCTCACATCCGGTGACGAACCTTACGTGACTTTCCATATAACCTTATTTGGCCCTGGTTGTCCGGGCTATGGGACGATGCCTGCGGACAGGATAGTAAGCCGTTACAGCTGCGCAACAAGCAGAAGCCTGCACATACTCTGTACCATATAATTACATATCATATTCTCCGGTTTGCTGTGCAGTTCCTGTGAACAAGACCGCGGCCAAGGTCTACAGCGATGGAGCGATGAAGAGGAAATGGGCAGCAGTGATGGGCCAGGGGGCCTTTTTGCCCTGCCGGTGGACACATGTGCTTACGGTGCAGCGCCGCGAAACGGCCAAGCAGGCGGCTGCGGAATTCCGCACGGGGTGGGGGGGCTGCTCCGGTCGGGAAGCAAGGCCATAAATTACCGGCGGTGACAGTGGGGTGTGGAGAAAGCCAAGGCTGTGGATAAGCCGGGCAAGAAGGCGTGTAAGTGAGCAGACGACGTAAGCACTTAATATGCAGGACGACTTGTAGGGTTACATAAGCTGGCGGTCGACATGGCAGGGTGACTTGAACAAACATTCTGTGCCAGACATGTGGCAGATATTTGGTGCACCAACGTACACTCAATTGGTAGCGTGCTGTATGCTAGCGTGCGCTAGTTATTTACTGATTTCAATTGTGATTTACCACGTTTCGTATGCTTGTTTGCTTGGTCCGTTAAGATGTATCCTTTTCTCACCTTTAGCTGCTTCTTTGGGGTCGGTTGAGTTTAGTGTGCGACTCTTTAGCGGCGAGCCTTTAGCAGGCTGTTAAGGACACCCTTGAGGAGGCCTTGAGGGCTGTCCTTTTCTGTAACCCTTTAGGTTTGAACCCTCCACACGAAAGAGAGTGCTCAAGGCGCGTGCCTCAAGGGATACTCAAGGGTCCAACTAAAGAGCAAACTCAAGGCAATAAGGTAAGGAGCGCGCTCAAGGGTAGCTCAAGAGGTCCCGTTCCCCGCGTGTGCTGCGGGTGTGGCAGCGATCGAGACCCAGGAGGCATTGCAGGCCGGGGGTACTGGCCATGCGGTGAGAGCCCATGTGGCGACGGCACTCCTGCGCCATACGGAGCGTAACTGTGCTGCTGCTGTTGCACATGCTGTTGCGCATGCTGTTGGAGCTGTTGTTGCGGGTGATGTTGCAGCTGCAGGGGCTCTAAGGCGCCGTTCCCAGCTCCCGGCCTCACAGTGCTGAACTGCTGTCGTAGCAAAGGCTGCTGGCCTGCTGGCTGGGGCGGTGCCGGCGCCAGGCCTGCCCCTGCTGCAGCTGCTGCACCAGCGGTTGGGAACTGCGTCGCATCTCGGGCGAGGCAAACCTCAAGCAACCTGATTGCGTTTGCACGCGTCGGGCATGAGGTGGGGAGGGCAGCGAAGAAACGCGTATCGACCGTACGAGCTGAAGCGTATGTCGAATAGGTTAAGATAGAAAGATACTACGAAACGGGAGCGTCGGCCTGAGCGTGCATGCCGGAGGACTTGGTTGGTCGGTCGGAGGACAAATCGCGACCCGAGGTCCGGTGTGGTGTGGTGTGGTGCGCTCAGTCGGCGGTAGCGACAGAGGTAGCTAGCACGTGCGCGAGGTGCGGATAATACAATCTGAAGTACACACAAATTGGGAGCCTTTGGAGAGTAGGTCGTTCGTACCAGCTGCTCAATCCGCCTAGACGTGAGCACGGCTGGCAACCGTAGGATGGACCACGTGCGCGCGCATCCAATAGTCGTAGAAGTCGTACAAGTAGTTTGCAGGGTCGCCCGGGAACGAACGACGACCGGATCAGCGCACACCACGCCCAGCGACGGCGTTCACCGCATGCGGGCCCTGCTGCGCCGCACCACTCCGCACCTCTTGCAGTTGCCGCACCGCACCAGGAAGGGCGCCTCGGGCGGGTTGTCCGGGGGCACGTTCGCCTGTGTGGGTGCATAGGTGGGCGGGTGGGCTGGTGGAAGCATTTACTGGCATGTGGTGATGACTGATGAGTAGATGGGCAGGAGGACGAGGCAGGTGGACATTTTCCAAGTCCCAAGTAAGGGGTCTTTGGGATCGCCGGCTCGCGGAGTACGTAAGATTACGCAGGTGGGTGGGGGGTGGGTGCGGAAACACGTGGCGAAACGGCGTGTGGTGCATAGACCGCCGGCCGGCTAACGCTGTGCGACAGGCTAGTCGCAGACAAGCCCACCTACCTCCAGCAGCGCCCCGCAGCCCGGCACATCGCAGGTGACCTGCACCACCGCAAAGCCGCCCACAACTCGAAGCGTAGGTGCCTGGCGCGGTGTTTGCTGCTGCTGCTGCGGCGGCGGTGCGTGATGTTGCGGCGGCGGGGCCCGCTGCTGCTGGTGCTGGAATTGCTGTTGCCGTTGCTGCTGCTGCTGCCGTTCCTGTCGTTGCCGTTCCTGTTTCTGCCGTTCCTGTTGTTGCTGCTGCTGCTGCTGCTGCTGCTGTTGCTGCTGCTGCTGCTGCTGCTGCTGCTGCTGCTGCTGCTGCTGCTGCTGTTGCTGCTGCTGCTGCTGCTGCATTAATTGCGACGTAGATGATGAGTAATGGTCCAACATATTTTGGTACGGCGTGTCAATGTCAGCTTGCTGGTGTGGCCGCCACGCACCCTCGGGCGCCGTAAGGTGCACGCCGGTATGCGGTCCGCTACTCGGCTGCATTCCGAGCATCAGCTGCCGCCGTTGCTGCTGCTGCCGCTGCTGCTGCCGCTGCCGCTGCTGCTGCTGCTGCTGCTGCTGTTGGTGCTGTTGGCGGGACTGCAGGTCTTGGAGTGTTCGCTGCAGGTGCATCAGCTGCTGGGACCCCTGGGGCGCCGCTGGAGGCCCCGCTGATTGATCCGGCTGCGGCGGGAGCGGTGGCAGGGGTAGCGGCTGCGGCGGCAGCGGAGGCAACGGCAGCGGGAGTGACGGCTGTGG
Organism: Yamagishiella unicocca; assembly: GCA_003116995.1. Lineage (NCBI taxonomy): Eukaryota > Viridiplantae > Chlorophyta > Chlorophyceae > Chlamydomonadales > Volvocaceae > Yamagishiella > Yamagishiella unicocca. The sequence goes on along the minus strand of BDSL01000451.1, from coordinate 3,867 downwards.
TGGCAGCTGCTGATGGCTTGCAGCCAGGAAACGCACCTGATGGTGCAGCAGCTCTTGCTGCTGGTGCTGCTGCTGGTGCTGCTGGTGCTGGTGCTGGTGCTGGTGCTGCTGCTGCTGCTGCTGCTGCTGCTGCTGCTGCTGCAGCGGTGGCGGCGCATTAGTATGTTCGCGTGAAGTTGTGTCCCATGCCGCCGCCGGACCCGCCGCCAGTGCGAATGGTCCTGCCAGCCCGCCTTTGTCCCCACCCCACTCCCCCGCCGCTGCTGCCATCTGTCCGCACGGGGTCTCAACTGGCCAACCCGGCTGCGGAAACCATGACGGGGTTCGCCGGGCCAGAAACAGCGCTTCAAAACTGTGCTGCTGCTGCTGCTGCTGCATCTGCTGCTGACAGCGGCTGCACCTGCTGCTGCTGCACCTGCTGCTGTGACAGCGGCTGCTGCCGCTGATCTTCGGGCCCAGTCGGCTCAAGTAACTCGGAAGCGAGCATCCTGATCCATGCCCCGAACTCATGGCCGCGTCGAAGCTGATGCCCAGCCCATGTGTGCGGCTGATTGACTGAGTGCGGGCAGTTGGCGTGGGATGGCTGGGGCAGCCGAGGAGGCGGACGGAGAGGAAACCCGTTGGGCCACAACGATGCGCGCTGGAGGGTCAAGTGGGCCTGTCCAAGTTCATCGCTGCAAGCCGGTGCCGTGCAATGATATTATGTGATGTAGTTGCAATGTGCGCCTGTGCCCCCCTTGGTAGAGCTGCGGGTGCGTTTGGGGAGAGGGGACGGCTCACTTGGGACGACCACCCATCCACAAGGGTGAGGGATTATTGGACCGGCAAACTCAGCATATTCGGCATCAGCACCGTCTATTGTGCATTGTCTCCCTGCAAGCTATCAACAGATAACGAGTCGAACAAGGCGGCAGAGGTTTCCGTGGGTCTTTGGCATGATCAAGCAATAACGGCCTCGTTGTTGCGCTGCCAAGGCTTGCTGCGTCACAACCAGAGTCCATAACGCTAGTCACCTCAGTTCCAGCGCCGTCAGATCACCCATAGAAATGGTAGGTGTACGCTTTTACTGCTTTGGCGAATATACTACTTTGCCAGTTCGTTGCAGCGGTCGTAGCATCCGAGGAAGACGACGATAGCCGGCTGACCGCAGGAGGAGATGCTTGATCAGGCACTTGCTAACTTGTTCCTTGGTAACCACCGATGGGGACGCAGGTGTAAGGCCAGTCAAGCTGGCAAGGAGCGGTGAATGGGGCGGTTATCCCGTGCCCTTGCGGGGCGGGAACTCCCGAGCGGTTGGCTCCCAGACGGCGCTTTCAATCGCGTCCATCAACAAACAATGGCGGCCTTTTTCTCGCGGAGGGTTCGTTAATACACCAGATATCTTAGCACGCACGTACATCTCGATGTCATTTTTTGCTAGATGGCTGCATGTTCAGCGGAACAGCAGTCCACATCGTCCTAACACATGACGAATAGACTTCACCACGTTTTCCACTCACTAAACAAGGACCCTTCCTATAACCGGCTATCGATAGCCCAACGAAGCACGTCAGCTTCTAGGCCTGCATCAGTCCAGACATAAGGTTCGACACAGTGGTCAAGCCTACATGGGATCGGCCCTCTCAACATGCATACGAACCTGCAACTGCGGGAAGCTGACCGCACCCACTTAGGCAGCAACCAGGAAAAACACACCGGGCCTACAGTCATGCTCTCAACCCGCGCGCATATTGGATGAATACGATCAATGAATGGTAGCGGTAGTAAGTCTGGGGTCCATCCCCCTCGAACCCCCTACAATCGCTCAAGTCAACACCCTGTCATGAGCAGCAGCAGCTGCACCTCCCGCTCCAGAACCTGCAACCGCCTCAAGTCGCAGCTCATACAGGCGCTCTACTGCACACGAACCCAACGAACCGCAGAAACCTACTCAACCAACGCGTCTGGGCTGGGTTGGTGAATTCGGCAACTGCATCTTCCCCACGGCCGGGTTAGGGTAAACTCCTGTGTGAAGGCTTGTCCCGTAGCTGGCGCGAAGGCTCCTGTTCTGTTGTATCCTGCACATACATCGACTAGGAACATAGTCGCCAGCACCGCGTCAGCCCTGACCCCTGACACGCAGCCTGCCTACCGAGCAACGCTACATGCTCCTCCAGCAGCGCCAACACATCACAGCAGGAACTCGCGCAAGCGGTGCTCCACATCGCTATCTGCCCTATGTCGCGAACACGCCGTGTGCCCGCCCTTGATCGTCACCGCCATGTCCGCCGCAGTCAACCCTCGCCAATTCGTCGAATCCATTCAGTCAACGCCCCGAAGCGTGATGGACAGCTGCGCTGAGATGTTCGGTGACGCGGTTTGGCCATCTTTGGGATACGACACAGCGGCGTCCATCTTGTCGACGTTTGGTGCCGACAGCTCCAGGCCACAGGCGGTGCTGGAGAACTGGGCCTTTACGTCCAGCACCTGCCGTTTGTACACGCGGCAAGGCGCCCTGGACGGCTGCGGTTTCTTATAGACCCGTTCCAGGCGGTCAAGGCGTTCCAAAAGCTCCGAAACCTACGTGGAAGACGACGAGGCGCGAAAGTACTTTTTAGGTTAAGTAACATGAAAGATGCAGGGAACCCCAGGTAAGCAAGGCGAAGCAAGGCGAAGTTTCGCGATATTTGTTTTGCTGAACCAGACGCACCAGACTGGAGCTGCGCAGCCGGTTCTTGGCATTTGAGACGCGCTGCTTGGCCTCCTGTGGTACGCGTCGCTTGACATCTGGCGTCGCCTCGACGTCCGTATCCTCGTCGCACGAGTCGCTGCCGTACCGCTCGCGTGCCGCCGCCGTCGCCATCAAAGCAGCTGCTGCAAGTCCCAATAAATCGAAAGGGCGTTGGGAAGCAAACATGATAGCAGTACCGTCCAGTCCCAACCCATGTCATGTCGTGTCATGTCCATACCCCGACTTGTCGACATAGGCAGGCGAGCGGCGCCACCACGATGCTCGCCTCACAAAATTGCGTCACTTGATTGCATAGCGTAATTGCGTCACGCGCGTTGCCTCCGCAACCTTCGCACGCCCCTCCTCACCAGCCGCGGCCGCAGCGCCGTCCTCCCTCGAAGGCACGCCCCGCCGTGACGACGTCGACCGCCGGAAGAGGTCCCCCGGGCCCCTTAAGATTCGCCGCCGCTCGCTGCTGCCCTTCGCTTTGGTACCGCTACCTCCGATTGCCTTGGACGCACTCGCGACCGTGCGATTCGTGCCGGCTGCGGAGGCTGGCGGCTGGGGCGCTGCGGGACTGGCCATGGCCGCTCCACCAGCGGCAGCGGCGGTGGCGGGAGAGGCGGGCGGCCGGGACCCAGTCGCTGAGGTGCCCTGCCCTCGGACGGCGGCTGACCCTGCGACAGCGCATAAAAATAAACCGTCGGTTTGCTTTTTCGTTTTGTTTTATTGGAGACACAGGTGAGATGCCTTTAGCTTCCGCCGTCGACGCTGCCGTCGAGAGCTCGCGACCTACCGTGCCACTGGAGGTCCCGAAGGGCTCCCTGGCGGGTAACTCGCACACAAGCAGTGGCGCGCAGCGCAGCCAGCTTGGCCTCCCGCTCCTCCACGGCGCGACGGGTGCTCAGCAGCTCGGCAGCCTTCTGCTGAGCCTCGTTTTTAAGCGTCGTGTTCTCGGAGGTCATCCGCCGCAGCCGCTCTGGAGGTGTTGCGATGGGGGCACAAGCGGCGGCAACGAATGAAACAGAAGCGCGAGTGCCGGATTTTGCAACATACGGTAATGGATGGATGGTGCGAACAAGTAAGCGACGTGCCCGATGGTTCTACCTCTTGGTCTGGAACCCACTGTAACCGTTGCAACAAAAAGGTAAGCGTTT
>BDSL01000450.1:0-21088 GCA_003116995.1 Yamagishiella unicocca | reverse complement strand
TCCCAGGGTGCCGAAGCCGCCGGGCAGCCCGTGCGGCCCACCCCAGCCCCAGGAGGCAGCGGCGGCGGCGCCGCCGGCCGCCGCCGCTGCTGCCGCCGCCGCCGCTGCTGCTGCCATGTCCGCGGGCTGCACTGCCCTCCCGCACGTACAAGCAGCCGCCCAGCGTCGACATAGCGTGGCTGGACCTGCGGGGCGCGAAGCGGCGGTGGGGGTTCTGAATGGGGAGCGCGAAGCGGCGGGGGGGTTCTGAATGGGAGCGCGAAGCGGCGGTGGGGGTTCTGAATGGGGAGCGCGAAGCGGCGGTGGGGGTTCTGAATGGGGAGCGTGAAGCGGCGGTGGGGCAAGCTCATCACCACCACTGGCTAGCAGTGTTCACATTGCCCCCTGGGGGCGCACGTGCCTCTCACGGTGTGCCCGACAGCTCCACGAGCACCCAACGCGCGCGCGCTTCGACACGCGCCCAATACACGGCATGTGTGTCCCTCTTACGTCAATCCCCCCGCAGCTGCTGGCGCAGGGTAGATGGAGCCCTCCCAGTCCACACCAGTCGCACTGACGACGCGTGCAGCGTCCCGCGTGCAGCGTCCCGCGTGCAGCGTCCCGCGTGCAGTGTACGATACCCGCGTGCAGTGTACGATACTGGCGTGCAGTGTACGATACCCGCGTGCAGTGTACGATACCCGCGTGCAGTGTACGCCGCCCGCGTGCAGCGTACGATCTGCTGCGCTCGCCCCGGCCCCCCGCCCCCGCGACGTGACAGGCGCACAGCATGTTGACCGACCAGGGGGTTCATAAGAGGATCCGCGAATCCACGGCCGACACACCGAGGGCGGGGAAGGTGACGGGACCGACCAGGGGGGGGCATGGGCGCTCTTCGTTTACAGGGGCCGCACGCAAGGCCAAGCGAACACAACCGTACGACACAAACCTGGCCCCCGCCCCTGTCCCTGCTGACGGCAGCCACCCACCTGGGGGCGGACATTGGCTCCAGGGTGGTCCAGCGGCCCTCTCGGGGGTCCAGTGCCTCCAGGGAGGACAGCCGGGTGCGCGAGTCGTTGACGCCGCCGGACACGTAGATGCGGCCGCCGTGAGCGGCCGCCTGCGGGGGTGTGGGGTAGCGTGGAAACGCGCGATTTGGTCATCCTTGTGGCTGAAGTGCCGGACAGGCTACGACACGATGAGTGTGGGGCGTCGGGGGGGCAAGTGTGCATGCCCGAGAGCTTGTGGGGGCCAGTGGGAGGATGTTGTTGGCCGGGTTTGGTAGGGCCAGCACCGGGAGGTGAGGGAGGGGGTTTCGAGGGTGCCATGCCGCTACCTGGCTGCCGGTGGCATGGGTGCGAGCACTCGTCAGTGGATGCAAACCACCGCTGCGCCTTCCGTGGTACGAAGATGTGAAGCCGCCTTCCGACTGCACTGGTGCCCTCCCTCAGGAGCCTCTCACCGGACCGCACAGCCCAAGCACATTCGGGCCCCGCGCGCTCCCCCCGCCCTGCCACTCCGTCGCACCCCACCCACCCTCCTCCGCCACCCACCGCCATGTACTTGCGCTCCGAAGCCATGTCGCAGCCCAGCAGCTGCCACCGACCCGACCCAAGGTCAAGGACCTCGCCGCTGCGGTGCGTGCCACCCCCGCCGCCGCCCCCGCCGCCCCGCTGCGGTAGCTGCTGCCGCCCCGCCGCCGCCTCCGGCGCCCCCCAGCGCGAACACGCGGCCTCCCAGCACGGCGCAGGCGTGGGCGCTGCGAGGGCACACCATGTCGGGACCTCGCTGCCAGGCGGCGGTGGAGGCCGCGGCGGCGGAGGGGTCGCCGGTGGGCGCTGCCGGTGGCGCTGCGGCGCACTCGGGTGTGAGGATTTCCACTGTGTGAGGACGTGTTGGACCTGACGTGGGGGAGGGGGAGAGAGGGAGGCAGAGAGGGAGGAAGAGGGGGCATTACTGGCTGCTGAAGGGGCGGAACCGGCAATGGGATAAAGGAGACGAGGCATTACTGGCTGCTGGAGGAAAGGGGCGAGAGAGGAGGCAGGGAGGGAGGAGAGGGGCTTGCGGTGTGGTGTGGTGAGGCAGAGGAGCGGCCGCTGAGGAGAGGAGGCTAGTGAAACTCGTGGGAGTTCTTCCCCACTTCATACCACTCCGAGCGCTGCCGTCTGCCCATAGTGGCCTGTCTCCCCCCGCCCCCGCGCAAACGCCTTCAGTCTCCCGCGTCACTTCACTGGTTTCCTCCCTCGTCCCCACCTCACCTGCTGGACTTGCGAGCGGCCCCCTAGCACCGTCAGTGCGCCTGACGTGGGACAGCGGGCAGCAGGGTGGGACAGCGGGCAGCAGGGTGGGGCAGCGGGCAGCAGGGTGGGACAGCGGGCAGCAGGGTGGGACAGCGGGCAGCAGGGTGGGACAGCGGGCAGCAGGGTGGGACAGCGGGCAGCAGGGTGGGACAGCGGGCCAGCAGGGAGACGTCGAGGGAGGCTGGGGACTGGAGGGCTGGTTTGTACGAGACGACTCCGGCTCCGGCTGGGGGGCGCGGTGAGGGAACCGCAACGTGCCGCTGACGCCTCCCCTTCCTGGTGCCGTGCGATGAATGATTGCCTCCGCGTCGCGCCACCGAACCCACCCAGACCTACTTTCACCGCCCCCCTCCCGCAACCCACACCATCCCCACCCATCCCCACGCCTGCCAAGTCCTGCCCGGGCCCCCTGCCTGCCCCCTACTTCAGCCACCCAATCTCCCCCCCCCCTCTCTCTCCACGGGTTTCCCTCGAACCCTCTCTCTCTCCCTCCCTCCCCCCCCCTCGCTCACCCGCCACAGCCACCACGCCCGCGTGGGCCCGCGGCATCATCAGCGGCGGACACGGCTCCCAGCCGCGACCCACGGGTCCGTCGTTGCCCCAGTTGAGCCGCCACACGCTGCTGCACAGCGGCGTCCCCCCCACCAGGTACACCGCCCGCCCCCACCGCCCCCACCGCCGCCACCGGCCCCCGGGACCAGGGCGCAGCCGGTGAAGGACAGGCCCTGCAGCAGCGACGGCCCAGCGACCCATTGGTCTGCACGCGGGTCGTACACCTCCACCACCTTAACCGCCCGCCAGCTGCTGTCGTGCCCCCCCGCCGCCACCAGACACGAAGCCAGGTGCCGCCGTGGCCGGCCGCCGCCGTGGCCGCCCGCCGCCGCCACCACCGCACCCACTCGGCCCAGCGATTTATCACCACCACCGCCACCACCACCAACACCGCTTCCGGCTCCGAAACCGGACCCCCAGCCGTTCCCTGGCCCCTGTGTCAGCGCCGGACTACACTGCATGGGGTCCAGGTTGGCTGCTGCCTGCAGCTGCGTCAGCTGGCGGCGGAGGTGCCGCACTGCGGGCAGCTCCGCGGCCCCGCTGGCGGCGGTGGGACCGCCCTGGGGGCTGGGGGGCTGGGGGGCCCCGCTCGCAGGTGCTGGCGGAGGTGCTGAGGGGGCAGGGGCCGGGGCGCGGCTCGCCGGGAGCCGGCCATGCATTTGCGAGGTGGGGTTGCTGGTGGGGTTGCTGGTGGGGTTGCTGGTGGGGTTGCTGGTGGGGTTGCTGGTGGGGTTGCTGGTGGGGGTGAGGGTGGGGGTGAGGGTGGCGGTGCGCCAGGTCGTGTTCGTGCGCCTGGGCGGCGAGGAGGACGCCCAGCGCGCGCGCGTGCGCCGCCGACCCGTGGGTCAGGTGCAGGTGCGGCGCGTCGGGCAGCGACGCCCAGTGCACCAGGCGCACCAGCTCCGGCGCGGCGGCTGCCCTGCTACAGCCGCTGCTGCTGCTACAGCTGCTGCTGCTGCCGCCTGCCGGGTCCTCCTCCGCCAGCCACTCCAGGGAGCACTGCAGCACGTCGGTCTCCTGGAGAGGGTGGGGTGAGAGGGGGTGAGGGGTGTGAGGGGGGTGATGGCGGGACTTTAGCTGGAGGGAGCTTTGCGCCCCAAGACGCGGCTTAGAAACAACATGTTGTCAAGCCCGGCGCCGCGAAAGGCCGAGCCTCACCTCCCAATCCATCCCCCCACCGGCGCCCAGCCGTTCTCCAGCATGCGAGTTTCCCAAGCGTTTTCTATTCCGTTTTCAGTGCCGACCCACGGGTCTCCCCTCACCCCCCTCCAGCCACTCACGCACTCCACCACCAGCTCCTCTCACCCCCCCCCAGCCACTCACGCACTCCACCACCAGCTCCTCTCACCCCCCCCAGCCACTCACGCACTCCACCACCAGCTCCTCTCACCCCCCCCAGCCACTCACGCACTCCACCACCAGCTCCTCGCTCCGCAGCAGCTCCAGCAGCAGCTCAGCGGGCAGCGAGGCCAGCCGCACGTCACCGCCGCCGCCGCCCTCCGCCCCGCAAGGAGAGCCCGCACCCGCACCCCTCCCGCCAGCGTCGCCGGCACCCGGGCGGCAGTAGCGGCAGTAGCAGTAGTAGTAGCGGCAGTAGCGGGTGCGCTGGCGTCAACCCCCAGGCGCACCAGCACCGAAAAAACGGCGGCAGACGTACGCCATCTGTGAGCCGGGTCGGAGTGGGCCGAGGGTTCGAGGGAGGGTGTAACCGTGGGGGCGGAACATGCAGACTCAGGCTATGGCAAGGGCGCTGGCAGTAGCGGGGCAGCAGTGGGGGGCAGCAGTGAGGGCAGCATGCAAAAGCTGAACGAACGGGACATGCACGGCGGGACGCGGGAGTCAGGTGGGGTGGGATGAGGGACTTGCAACACCAACACCTACCCCGCGCCCACCTCTTGGCATGCCTCGTCCCCTCCTCCTCGTCTCCGATTGCACCAAAGACCCCTCCCAGCCCTCTCCCCCAACACCCCTGGTCCTCTTGCGGAGTCGTCGCCATCCCGCAGCTACCAGCCCCCACCAGCTCATCCCGCAGCCACCAACACCTACTAGCTCATCCCGCAGCGGCCCCAGGCTGTAGCGCCACGCCAGCAGCAGCAGCGGCAGGCAGGTCTGCAGGCCCAGGTTGCCCCGCATGAACTGAGGGCGCGGGGTGACGAGTGGACCAGGTGGGGGGGGGAGCGGGAGGAGAAAACGGGGTGAGAGGTGGTGTTTCGAGTGGGTGTCGAGAGAAAAACCGTTGGTTAGCACTCCAAATAACCGTAAAACCGATTACTAGTACTCCAACCGATCAGCATGCGAGTGGGTGGGGGGTGCGCCAGTGCGCTTTCGCGGGAATGGCTCCAGGGGCGGGGGTCGAGGGACGCCTCGCGCGCGTTAAGAGGATCAGGCGAGAGGGACGGAGGAGCAGGCGCGGTGGGGCGGCAGGCTGCAGCTGCAGCGCAGGAGGGGCAGGACGCGCGACCTGACGTGCGACTCAGCGCGGTGTGCGGCCACCCGCCCGGCCTCACACACACACACCATGTATGCATCCGGACCCACCCGCTCGATACCGCCCTCCGGGCCCCGCCCCCTCGCGGCTCCACCCCCCTCGTGCCCTGCTCATCACCACCAGGTACACACCTTGCTCCTTCCGCACCCCTCCTCCCCTTCTCCCCCTCCCTCCCCCCCCCCGGCTGCCCTACCGCCGCCCCCGCCTCCAGCAGTGCCCCCGCCCCCAGGAAGGAGCCCGCCGCGATGAGCGCCTCCAGGTTGTCCGCCGCCACCTCCACCCGCCGCTCGTACAGCGCACCCAGGGCCAGCCGCAGCGCCCAGCCGTCCAAGCCAGGCAGCCACACCACCGCGGGGCCGCCTGCCGCCGCCGCCGCTGCCGCCGCTGCGGCGCCGCCTCCTCCGCCTGCTGCTGCTGCCACCGCTGCGGCCTCCCCCGTCGCTGCCGGCGTCAGGTCGTTCATGAGCGCCCCCGCCCCCGCCAGCAGCGCCCGGAAGTAGTCGCAGGTGGCCGCCAGCACGACTCGGTGGGCTGGCAAGTCCTCCACCTGCTCGCCCTCCTCCTCGGGCCCCTTGCAGCCGCCCCCGCCGCGCCCGTTGGGTGCTCTGGCTGCAGCCTCCCCCGCACATGCTGATGTGGGTGCGGATGTGGATGCGGGGGTTCCGGAGCTTCGCGTCCGCAGCACGATGTCGCACAGCAGGCGCTGGTGCCAGAGGTCCGCCAGGGCGGTGCTGAGGGCGGAGGGCTCCAGCAGGACCAGCTTGTTCTGGCGGGAGGGGGGAGAAGAGGGGGGAAGGGAGGGACGGGGTAAGTTAGGGGCAAGGGGAGGGAGAAGGGGCGCGGGTCATGGCCGGGTGCTGTCATGGCCGGGTGCTGTCAGGGCCGAGGAGGCGGGGGAAGGTCGCGTCACGTCGCCGAAGAGAGCGGTCGGATTGTCAGAGTTAAGAGGTTTCGGAGGATTGGAAACGGCGCTACGGACAGAGGGCTTGGGCGAGGGCAAATACGGGCATAACTGTACGAATGGAAGTTTGCGGCAGCTGGGACAGGAGTGCGGCCACGCGCGGCAAGGATGTGCCCGGGATGTGCTTTGTGGGTCTAGATGCCGGCGGGGACGGAGGCAGGGGCACGTGGGCGGGCAGCGACGTGGCCACGGCTGGCGTGCAAAGACGGCAATGCGGCATTCGCCATCGCCGCAAAGAAGGTTGAGAATGCAGTTGGAAGTGGGGTATATGCGTTTTCAACGCCGCGAAGCGAGGTCCAGGATGCGTGCTGTGCGTGCGCGTAGGTGCCTGCCGCGACCTCGTGGCCATGCATGTCATGCAAAGCAACGTGGCGTATGATGTTGCATCTTGCAGGATGAGATGTTGTATTATGCTCAAAGGAGCAACGCACCTGGACAACGTGCGGCTCATCGCCCGACTGAGCCCCAATTTGCGTTGCGCCAAACATATTATCGCAGGCCGCTGATTAGTTGTACATGTTGTAAAAGGAGTCAATTGCCATATTACACAGATGTTTTCTAAACCCTTGTTTTGTCAACCTTGTCGCAACCCAGATACAAACTCTCATATCACAACACAATTCTTCAGCAGTATCATGCGAAGGTATATGCTATCGTATCGTGATCGCTCGCACGTATTGTAAACTGTTCCTTGACAAGAGGAGAACAGCTGTCGTCGAGGGAGTACAGATGGACGACGATTGAGCGCGCAGAGCTAGTCCCGTAGTCCGTCACCGCTTAAGATATACAGGTCTTTATCAAACACGTACAAGATGTAGGTTGTCGTGACCAGATGACCACCCCCGCCCCGCCGCATGGCCAACCGCCAGATTAACGTCCACGCAACCTAGCCGCGTTGGGCTGGTGGCACCAAGGCAGTAACCCAATAAGTCTTGTACACCATGGAATATTGGTCATCAGAGCTACGGGCACAAGCTGGCTTTACAGAGTCAACGCCGGCGGGCCCTCTCTGCGGAGTCTTCTCAACACCCGCGGCCGCCGGCCCACAAACGTTGTCTCCGAACAAGCGAGCCTGCAACCAGCAATGCGAAAGCTCTTCAGCTGTCCGCGTGCGCCGGTCGCCCACACGCCCGAGCCCTGGCACCGGCGCCGGCGGCAGCGGCTACAGCCATACTGACCGGCAGCAGCAACAACAGCACGCGCATGTGCCGCCGCCGCAGCATGTGCATCAGCAGCAGCACGTGCATCAGCAGCAGCAGCAGTGCTCACGTCCTGCAGGCGCCCCACCTCCCGCCCGCCAGGACACTGCCTGCGCCACCAACGGCGCCTCGTTCCGGTGCGTCCGGCTGCTTCGGGACAGGCGCACAAGCACTAACCGCGCCACGCCGGTGGTCGCGCGTAGTGCCGCGACGCACGTGTCGGCGGCGACCGCAGTGTTGGGCCTTCCCCGGCCCCAACCCCCATCTCGAAACGTCTGTGCAAACGGTTTTTCTCGTACCCACGGGTCTTTCCTCGCACCCCCCAGCCGTAGGGCCCAGTGCAACGCAAGTGCATACACACGCACGCGCAGCGCAGCGCATTCGACGCAACGTGGCACACACACACACGAACCCCCCTCACCACCACCCCCCGCCCCGACCTACTGCCCCCTACTGCTCCCCGCTGCCCCCACCCGGTGCCTTGCAGGCAACCGAACTTCGGTTGCGCTTCTGCCCCTCCGTCCGTGCCGCTCCCCGCACCCACGACCCCAACGTCAGCCCCCGGCTCTGCGCCCCGCCCTCCGCCTGCCTCCCCCCCGCCCACGTCCACCTGCTCGGGGCTACTCGCGGCGCACCTGCAGGTGACCAGGAGGGGGGAGAGGGGGGTACCATAAAAGGACCGGTAGCTCGACATGGGAAGTGTAGGAGGGGGGTTAAGGAGGGGGAAAAAGAGGAGACCCGGTTACACGATGTAGGAAGCGGCGCGTAAAAACGAGCTGGCGAGTAGTCTTCGGATGAGAGCGTGTGAGAGAGAGAGAGAGAGGGAGGGGGAGAGGGAGGGGGAGAGGGAGGGGGAGAGGGAGGGGGAGGGGGAGAGGGAGGGGGAGAGGGAGGGGGAGAGGGAGGGGGAGAGGGAGGGGGAGAGGAGTCGAGACAGTTGCCCGGGCTCCTCCGTCCCGCCCATACCCCACGCCCCACACCTCGCACCTGGCACCTCACAAGTTCCGCCTGGCAGCTGCATATACGGGGCGAGTATGAAGCACTTACCTTACCCTTACTGGCCCCCCTCAAGCCTACCGTGGGGCCGGCGCCATCCGCCCACGGAGCCTCTGCCGCTGCTTGTTCCCCCTCTCCTCTTGCGCCCCCTTCACACATACCCGCCCTCCCCTCCTGCTGCCTCCCTTCCCCCCCCGTCCCAGGGCCCCAGCGCCGCGCCGCTTCCGCAGCGCGATGGCTCCGAAACCCTGGAACGGCTGTACCTGTACACCGGGTTGCCCTTCCACAGCATGTGAGGGGTGACGAGGGGGGCCAACCAGAATGTGTTTGGGTGGTGGCTACGGCTGTTTATGGGGGTGGTTACAACCGTCTAGGGGGTGGTTACAACTGTCTGGGGGTGGTTACAACTGTCTGGGGGTGGTTACAACTGTCTGGGGGTGGTTACAACTGTCTGGGACGTCTGGATTCACGTGGGTGTGATAGGTGAGACATGCGGCCGCACGTTCGAAGGCTGAATTGGGAAGCGAGCAACCGGCTGCGTTCCTTCGTCTGTGTCTTACTGCTTGCCCAGCTGCCAAGGTTTCTCTGTAATTGTATCTTTTGGAAGTCCTGCTGGGCACGTACGGCTTGTGGCACCTTGGTGGCCATAAGGGTTTAGGGTTTCAGGGTTTAGGACAGTGGGGAGTGGGGAGGAAGTAGAAGGCGATGTGATTTTGGTGTGTGCGAGGATAATCTCACTGCGTGGGCACTGCTCGACATGCCAGCAGCCGCCTCCCACTTCCTCACCTCTTTTCCCCCCTCCCCCTCCCCCTTTCCAGCCTATTGTTGGAGCTGCTGGGGCTGCCAGCCGACCTCTGCAGCTCCGACCTGCTGCGGGGCCTGGCGGCGGCTACCACGGAGGCACAGCTGCTCGCGGTGGTGTGCGTTGCGGCGCTGGGGGCAGAGCGGCAGGAGGGGGGTGGAGGGGGAGCAGAGGGGGAGGGGGGAGCAGAGGGGCAGCCGCGCGAGCGGCAGGAGCCGGAGGAGGAGGAGGAGGGGCGGACGCGGCGAGCGATACCCGCATGCGAGTGCGGGCGCAGTGGGACAAGCTGCGGCGGGGTGGCGTGGTGCGTGTGGATGAGGCGGCAGGTAGGTGCGGGGGGGAGGGGAAGGGACACGAGTGGTGGCGGGGCTGGGGAGTATGAGAGCAAACCCGTGTATTGGCACGGAGAAGTAAAACCGATTGCGGTGGGGTGGCGGGCGGAGAAGGTGGAGCCCCATGGTGCCGTCTGGGATTCTCGGAGGGTGCTGGGGCGCAAGTGAAGCGCCCCAGGGTTCGTGTGGTGCTGCTGGCTGGCTGGCACGCCAGGGGCCCCCCGACCACCACCCGTCTAACTTGCCCACACCACACTCGCCCATACCGTACCTACTTCCCGCGCTAACCCTCAATCCTCACGCTTCAAACATCCTCTTCCGCCCCTCCCCTCCCCCTCCCCCGCCCCTATGTGACCGAAGACAATGCGCCAGCTATCCTACCCATGCCGTGTAACCGGTTTCAATGCCACTCTCCCCCGCGTCCAGGGGGGGCCCTGAAGTACGACCCCAGCCCGCCGCAGCAGCCCCCATACCGCGTGGTGCGCGCCAAGGTGGAGCTCCAGCAGCAGCAGCTGCAGCAGCGCCAGCAGGGGGGGGTTCGGAGCGCCAACCGGGGGAGCACGGGCAGCCGGGGCCGGGGCGCAGCGGGCACCCCCACCTCCCCCGCCGTTGTCGCCTGCGGCGGCGTGCTGCTGCAGTACGACCTAGAGGTGCGAGGGAGGGAGGGGGCGCGGGAGGGAGGGAGGGAGGGGGCGGGGAGACCCGGGTGCTCGACGTAGGAGATGGAGGTATGGTGGGTGGGGAGGGGGAGGGGGCGGCTGTTGGGCCGGAGGGGGATGTCTGGGGGCCACCTTCCCCCCGGGGAAGTCCCACCTGGGCTGCGGCTGCGACCGCAAGCGGGCTGAGGACTGAGGGCTGGAGGGGGTCTTGTGTGGGCGATGGTGTGGTGCGGTGTGGGGTGGTCGGCATACATCTGTGCCCCGCAGGTGGCTCGGGGTTGCTCGCTTTGGCGACTGCACCGTTAGCTGCGTCTCGCTTACTGAGACCTTAGCTTCGTCTCGCTTACTAAGACCTTAGCGATACCCTCCTCACTAAGACCTATCTGTATTTAGACCTTACCTGCACGGGCGTCAGGGGGCGCAGGCGGGTCGTGTCCTTGGAGGAGCCGCCGCCCTCCGCCACACCACCCCAGGGTGCCCCCCCTGGAGGTTGCGCAGGAGCGGGTGTTGGCGCATCCGTGTGCAAACAGACAGGACAGGACAGGCTGTGATACTGCGAGCGTGGAACGCCCGTATGTGGGGCGGGGCTGCACTGGGGTCCCACTCCTCTCCTTGCCCCACCCTCTCATCTGAGCCTCCCCGCCCTCCCTCGAGCCCCCGAACCCTGCCCCCCTGCCACCCCGCCCCCCGCCCCCCCTATCTCGCTGCTGGGCATGGTTTTTAGGTGTCCAGGGAGGGTAGCTACCTGACCCGCCACCCGCTGCTGGCGGCTCACGACAGGCTGATGCGGCTGGACGTGGATGCCGGGTGGGGGGCGGAGGGGCGGGCGGGGGCGGAGGAGGAGCGGCGGGAGGCGCTGGCCGGGCTGCTGGAGAGGGGATTCGTGTTCGCCGGGCGGCTGTACAGGTACGCGAGCTGGCGTACAGCGGCACGGACAGCGTAGGGCGATGGATGTGTATGTGGGAGCAGGGCTGTGTGTTTTTCTCCAGGCAGTGGCCCCCGCGAAGGGGCGGTTCCCACACGGCCCCCTTCCGCCGGCGGGTGGTGCCTTCCCGCACCGATCAGCCATGGTCGCCCGCTATTCCAAACGTGTGTACCAATCGTTTTCTAATCGGTTTTCTTTTGCTTTTCAGTGCCGACCCACGGGTCCCCTCTCATATCCCTCTACTGCCGCCTAGCCTCTCGGTAACAAACGCACGGCTCAGCTCCACACATCACACGGCGTCAGCAACCGGCTCCCGATGGCTGCCACCCTCCCTCGACCTTTCCCTCCCGCCCCCCCTCCCCCCCTCCCCCTACGGCTTTCCTCTCGTACCCTCCCCCACTACATTTCTCCAGTCGAGTTACCGGTTCTTTTATTGCAACCCCCAGGTACCTGGTCGCCAAGGACAACACTGTCTGGTGTCTGGCGGTGCGCAGCGCACGACCGGCTGACGTGGCGGCGTGGCCGCCCCTCGTCAACCCGATCATGGTACGACACCACGACATGCTGTACGACGCTGCGCTGTGCAGCTTGCATGAAACGTCATGCAGGGTTGCGATGTAGTCGTGTAACACCACACGATACACCAGCATGCGGCAGTTGAGGAGAGGGGGAACGTTGGTCCCCTTCCCTGGATCCTACCCGTTGCCGCTGCCACGTCGACCGCACCCCCATCCCACCCCCCACCGTGGCGGACTCTCTTATCAAACCCCCACCGTGGCGGCTTCCCCCTGCCGGCCCCCTGCCGCCCCCTTTCCGCCTCACCAGGACGCCTGGCCGCTTCTGGGTGCCGCTGTGGATCTGCCCAGCGTGCAGGCCATGTTCATGCGCGCGGAGCTGTGGGCTAGCAAGGCAGTGCCGCTGCCGCTGCCGGGGTGGAGCGTCAGGTGAGGAGGGGGGAGGGGGGGCCGTGGACTAGGAAGCCGGTTAGGATAACGTTTGGAGGTGGGGTTGCAAGGAAAACCCGTGTACGATGGAAATTTGGGGGTGGGGAGGTGGGGGGTGGCATAGGAACCGTTGACGCGAAAAGGACAGAATAGTTGGCGCATGGTCGCCGGGCACCTAGTTTG
This sequence comes from Yamagishiella unicocca, assembly GCA_003116995.1. Taxonomy (NCBI): domain Eukaryota; kingdom Viridiplantae; phylum Chlorophyta; class Chlorophyceae; order Chlamydomonadales; family Volvocaceae; genus Yamagishiella; species Yamagishiella unicocca. The sequence goes on along the minus strand of BDSL01000450.1, from coordinate 8,768 downwards.
GGGTGGGGGCGGGGGGGTCGTCTACCACAGGGCCGCGATGTGTGTCGTGTTGTGTGGCGGTTGCCGGCGAGGAAGAGGGGGGACAGGAAGAGGGGGGCGGGAAGAAGGGGGGACAGGAAGAGGGGGGGACAGGAAGAGGGGGGGGACAGGAAGAGGGGGGGACAGGAAGAGGGGTGACAGGAAGAGGGGGGGCAGGAAGAGGGGGGGCACGAAGAGGGGGCCGGGAAGAAGGGGGTTCAGGCGGGGGAGGCGGGGGAGGACTCAGATAGAGGGAGGACGTGGAGGCGAGCAAAGGGCGGAGAGGATGCGGAGGGACCGGCTCCCACAGACCAGGGTGCCGCAGTAGCCAGTGCCCCCCCTCCGTCAGCCTCGTCATATCCACCTGGTGAAGGAGAGGGCGCAGCCACCGGCACGCAGTGGGAGGCCCGGTACGCTTGACGCCGCCAGCGCGCCACCTACCCCGCAGAGCTGGCGCCGCCGCCACAGCCGCCGCCGCCGCACGCCGCAGCAGCCGCACGCCGCCGCCACAGCGGCGCGAGGCGCGGTGCCGTACGTAGCAGCGCGTCAGGCGGTGTCGTCATCACACCTGCGGGGTCAGCAGCCGTGTGATGACGACACCACCACCGCCCTACGTCCCCCGACTGCCCGCCAGGTACGAACCCGACCGCGAAGCCGTCGACCCCAGCTCCGGAACCACCATCAAGCTCACCGACGGCGCGGGGCGCGCCTCCCTGGACCTCTGGGCCCTCATACCCACCGCCTGGGCGGACCACGGCGCCCTCGCCGCCGCCGCCGCCGTCACCGCTGACTCACTGAGGCGACGCGGCCGCTGGGGCGCCGCCGTCGCCGCCGCCGCCACCGGCGCCGCCGCCGCCGCCAGCTACTGCATGCCTGTCCAGATGCGGCTCCACCACGCGCTCCGAGACCAGCGGCCCCGGGTGGCGGCCAAGGGCATGCTGTCGCCCGACGCGCGGCTGCCGCCGCGCACCATCGTATTGCCTTACAGCTGCGTTAAGGCGCCGGCTCGGCCGGATCTGGAGGTGTGGGTCGCCATCGCTGAGGCCACCCGGGGGCTGGAAGACGAGGAAGACGAGGAGGAGGAGGAGGAGGACGTGGGAGTGCAGTACAGCGGCCGTGGTTTGTTCTCGAGTGGCGGCGGCGGTGGCGGTGGTCGTGGGGTCGGGCAGGGGGATGCCACGGGGCTGGTGCCGGCGGCGGCCGGCGGGAGTCAGCAGCAGCAGCTGCAGCGGCGCCGGGCAGGCAAGGAGGTTCAGGCGGGGGCTCCCTGCCTGAGGGCCTACCCCGCGGAGGTGCAGCTGGAGCTGCTGAACTGCGGTCGGCCGGTGTCGAAGGGCCGGCTGAACCAGCACCTGCTGCCGCTGCTGTCGTACCACGGGCTGCCACGGGAGTTCCTGCACACGTGAGTGGCCGGCAGGGGGTGTTGGGTGGATGCAGGGAGCCAGCACCTGGATGCAGGAAGCGCCGTGGAGACGTGTCCGCCTCCTTACTTGCCTGGGGTCCGTTCCGTCGCGGAACCCGGCTATTTCGTTGGAAGCAGGCAATCGAGCTGCCCGGCTCAGCCCGCATGCCACCACTGCACAAGTCCACACGCCGGGAGTCCTGCATCGCACATCGGGCACCCACCATCACACCCTGTGGTTAAGCACCCACCGGCAACGCACCAGCCTCCTCCGCTCCTCCCTGCCGCGCACCAGGCTGCTCGCCGCCGCCCTGGACGAGGTGCAGGACGTGATGCTCAGCCCGCAGCAAGCCCTGCGCACCCTGCGTGGCTTCGAGGAGCGCTTCTCGTCGCTGCGGGAGCGGCTGGAGGCGGGCTGGGGCTACTCGCAGCTGGCGGCGTGGGACCGGCCGGACGCTCACCTGGTGCAGGAGCTGAGGAGGTGGGTCGCGAGGAAAGCCCGTGTGTGAGGAAGCTGAGCAGGAAACTGCTTGTTACATTGGTTTGGAGCTGAGGAGGTGGCTGGGTGGGTGGCGATAGGTGTCCACTTAGGGATCCCGGCTTCCCGCATTGTCCGCCAATCCCCCCCCTCTCTCCACTCCCCGCCCCTCTGTCGCAGCCTGCAAAGCGCCCTACTCAACGGCCTGCGAGAGATGCAGATCCCGCTGCCGGTAGGTGGGCGGCTCGGTGGGTCTCATCTCCAGGCCACCGCGTCCCCCCCCCAACGCCCTTCCCCAAGCATCCCCTCTCCCCGCTGACTTCCTTTCGTACACGGGGTTTCCTTGCAACCTCCCTGCAGATTTGTCGCGGAGTATCCTTTATCCCCCTCCCCGCCTTTCCCATGGGACGCCCCCCCCCGCCCTCCACCCCCCCGCCCACATCAACCTCCCGTCATGAAGACCCCCTGCCCTCGTCTGCCCCCGTTCGCCCGCCACCCACTCCCCTACCGCTCCAGGGAAGCTCCATGGCTCTGGGGGTACCCGACCACACGGCCTCGCTGCCCCGCCGCTGCGTGACCCTGCTGGACGACCAGGGGCGCTCGGTGGCTGCGGAGCCCACCCGCTGCCTGCTGTACCGCGACCCCGAGATAAGGCCCTCGGGGGTGCTGGCGGCTTGGCTGGTGCCGCCGCCGCAGGACGTCATGAGAGGTTTCGGAGCGGGGCTGCGCAGCGTCCTCGTCATGCCCGTCACGGTAGGGAGGGGAGGTTTCGAGGAAGGGAGGGGAGGGGGGGAGAGTAGGGTGGCATAAAAACCGGTTACACGACGTGGATAGGGTAGCTGGCGCATTCGTCTTCGGACACCTAGTTGTGGGCACGTGCTGGAGCACTTGGATTGACTACCGAGAAACCTGTGGAGGCGGCCAGGCATCGGTCGGTAAGAGGAAAGGGATAACCAAATCGCGGTAACGTGCAACGCATAAGACGAGGGGGGAAGGCGAGGGCAAGGGCTCGTCAGGGTTATCATGTCTGGAAGGTTTCCTGAATGAAAGTGCGTGCCCTACGCGTATCGTACCCCGCAAACGCGAGTGCGTATCGCGCCCCGGGCTCCGAAACCAACATCCCACAACTCCTGGGCTCACCCTGCTCGCTGCTACGCTCGTTGCACCCTTGAGGCGGCCATTAGAATGCCATCGGCTTGGTGCTGTGCCATATGTTTGGTGCTGTGCCCTATGTTTGGTGCTGTGCCCTATGTTTGGTGCTGTGCCATATGTTTGGTGCTGTGCCCTATGTTTGGTGCTGTGCCCTATGTTTGGTGCTGTGCCCTATGTTTGGTGCTGTGCCCTATGTTTGGTGCTGTGCCCTATGTTTGGTGCTGTGCCATATGTTTGGTGCTGTACACTCTGATTGGTGAGGTACACTATGGTGTTGTATATCGTGTGTCAGTCTAAGCACGCGCTCCCAGGGCCGCTGACTGCACCTGCGGGGTGGTTGTCGACCCCCGTGCTGCCCGCGAGTGCCCCGCCCTGCCCCCCTCCCCCTTTTGCTGCCCCCTGGCACCCCGATGCTGCTCCAGGACGGCGAGTCGCTGGCCGCACTGATGGCGGGGGGGGACTACGACGGGGACATCTTCCACGTCATAACGCACGAGGTGGTGGTGGGGTCGTGCTGGGGCCACCTGGCGGAGCAGCAGCGGGTGCCGCACTCACAGCCGCAGCTACAGCCGCAGCTGCAGCCGCAATCACAGCCGCAGCTGCAGCCGCACTCGCCGCCGTCATCTTCGTCGCCGCCGTCACCGCCGCCGCAGACGCCGCCGCGGAGCCGTGTCCCCAGCTTCTCAGAGGCGCTGCACCGCGGGCAGCTGTGGGTGCTGCCGCCGCAGAAGAGCGACCCGGGTGGCTCGGTGGGTTGCCGCTGCTGCTGGGAGGGGAGGCGGGGGGGGTGATGAACTCGCGGCGCCAGGTAGGGGACAAGGGAGGTGGACGACGACAAGGTTAGGGCCATTGGCTGGGGGCTGCAGGGACGGGGTTCGTTCGAATGATAAGAGGGCGAGGGGACCCGTAAACCGACGAAGGGAGAGAACAAGGTGATACCACCGGTAGCTGGCGAACGTGGGGGAATGTGCTTTACACTCGCGGGGGATAGTCATCCCAGCGTTGTAGGAAAATACTGGCAGTTAACAATCCCCGACAGACAACGCACCTCTCTGCTTGCTTGGCTGCGACCTCGCAGGATCTCATCAAGCAGATGGTGCACTTCTTCATGCACGCGCAGGTGGGATTGGGGGGAAAGGGTCGGTGAAGGGTTGGTCGTAGGCTTCTATATCCTTGCGCATTAAGGTTTGAGGGCCAGTTGAGGACATGAAGGGTCGTTGCTTTGTCCACGATGAATGGTTGACTATGACAGGCGTAGGAAACATGAGGCGCAGTTCAGCAAAAGCATGATGAAGTCCGCGCCGCTGAAACCCGAGCCAAACGCCATCCGCAATCCAGTCATAGCCATTCAAAATTTCTCAATAATTAAAAACATTAGGTCCCGCCGAGACTTGAACTCGGGTTACATGATTCAGAGTCATGTGTCCTAACCACTAGACCACGGGACCTGGACGTATGCCCTGAGTGATGTTACTAATGGAAGATCGAGCAACTATATCAGAAATGGCCCGGGCTTATAGCGGAGGTGGCGCGGGCCCTGCAGCAAGCCAAGCCTGGCACGTCCCCAGGCTGGGACGGAATCCCTGTGGATCTCCTCCGGACCTACAGTGGCTGCTTTGTGCCGGCACTGGCCCGCCTTTTCACTGCTATCGGCCATCTGCGCGCCGTCCCGACGGGTTTCCTGAAGGGTGTTATATCCGTCATTTACAAGGGCCATGATGCGGACCGGGCGGCGGCCGGCGCCTACCGCCCCATCACCCTGCTCTGTACTGATTACCGCATTCTGGCGAAGGTCCTCGCCAACCGCCTCAGCCCTGGCCTTTCCGCCGCCATCCCCCTCGAGCAGTCCGCCTTCCTCCCCGGCCGCTCCATTGGCGCCAACACCCGCTTCCTTCGCTGCCTCCCCCCCCCTCCTACACCAGCAGCAACGGAGTGCTCTCATCGCCTTCTTGGATTTCGCCAAAGCTTACGACACCATTGGACCGCTCCTTCCTCTTTGCTGTCATGGAGCGCATGGGTGTTGGGGCCGGTTTCCTGGGATGGACGCAGCTCCTGTTGGGCCGTACAGTGGCCATGGCGTCCGTCAACGGCTACATCTCCCGCTCTGTCCCTATCCGGGCCGGCGTCCGGCAGGGCTGTCCCCTTGCCCCGCTCCTATACCTCTTCGTGGCCCACGCCCTCCTCTGCTGGCTGAAGCGGCACGGTGTTGGTGTGCCGCTGGCCCCGGCGGACCCGGCCAGCCTGGTTACCGGCGTGCAGTTTGCTGATGATGCCCAAGTCGCGCTCCCAGATGCAGCTGCAGTACCGCCATTTATCGCCCTCATGGCGGCGTTTGCCCGCGCCTCTGGCCAGCACCTGAATCCCTCCAAGGTCGAGCTGCTGTGGGCTGGTCGCCAGGTGACGCCGGCACCCGCCGCCCCGGCTGCCGTCCTTGCCGCTGCGGTGGCGGCCGTCGCCGCCCCTGCCGCCGCGTGGACCGCTGCGGGCGGTGCCGCCGCTTCACCCGCCGCCCCGAGCGCCGCTGCTGCCGAGGCGCCGGTGGAGGCCGCCCCGGCAGGCGCTGGCGCCGCCGCCGTACCTCCTGACGCCCCGGCCGCCGCCGCTGCTGCCGCTGCGCCGGTGGCTGCCGCCCTGGCCGCCGCTGCTGCTGCCCCGCAGGCGGCTGCCGCCCGGCCGCCGCGGCTGCCGTGGCGCCGGCGGCTGCCGTCCTGGTCGCAGTGGCCGCCGAGGCGCTGGCGACCGCTGGTTCGGCTGCCGCCGGTGGTGCTCCTGGGGCGGCCGCGGGTGCCGAGGCCACCACGGTGCTGACGACCGCAGCCCCGGCCGCCGCTGGCGCCGCCGCAGCGTCTCCCACGCCTCCTGACGCCCCAGCCGTCGCGGCCGTCACTGCCGCCCCCACTGCCCCGGCCGCCCCAGCCGCTCCAGCCGCCCCAGCCGCCCCTGCTGGCGCCGCCAGCTCCCCCGTCGCCCGTCACCCGCCTCGCCTGGCGCGCCCACCAGGGCTGGCTCGCCGCGGTCGTCGGCGTCGTGGCCGCGGTGCTGCAGCTGTCGTGGTCGTGGGCGCCCTCGCCGCAGCCGCTGGCGCCCTGGCCGCCCCGGGTCCCTCCACATCGCCGTCCCTTGCCGCCACCGCTCCCGGGGTGCCTCGCCCCTCCCCTTCTCCCCCGCCCCCTGCCCTCGCTGGCCTTCGGATCGTGCCCGCTGCGGTGGCGCTGGGCATCCCCTTCACCAATCCGCCTGCCGCCCCCGTCCTCGATTGGGCGTCACGGATGTCGGAGGCCCGCCGCCGTCTCCAAAAGATCTCCCGCATGGCCCTGTCGATGTTCGGCCGTGCCACTGCGGCTGCAGCTTATGCTCTCCATATGGCGACGTACCACATGGAGCACTCGGGGCTGCCGCCGGCGGAGGTCCTTGCTGGCATCATGGCCCTTGTCGCAAAGCTGGTGGATCGGGAGCTAGGCCCTGATGACGCCCAGCGCCGTTTCACTGGTGTTCCCCTCCGCCTGCTCTCCGGTCATCCCACCATCGGCGGCTTCGGTGTACTGCCCCTTCGGCTGCATGTCCTCAGCCGGCATGCCAAGTGGAGCCTGACGGTCGCCCGCTCCGCGCTGCAGCCCCCGGCTGCCCGCGCGCCGTGGATCCGGATTGCGGTCTCCTTCCTCTCTACCCTCCACCCTGCCTTCCGCCCGCTGGCCGTCACCACAGCTCGCCCGGATGGCCCGTGGCTCGGCGCCCCCTTAAGCTTGCCCCCGGACATCCACCGGCTTGCCACGAGCCTCGGTCACCTCCCCCCCTGTCTGACGTCGCGGACCCCCCCCTGGAGCCGGGCGTCTGGTGCTTCAACGCGCCGCTGTGGGGCAACCCGCTCCTGCCCAACGCGGGGCGCCGGGCCGGCGGCCGGGGTTGGAGGCTATCCATGGCCCCCTCACCATGTGCCGCCGCCTGCTGACCGTCGGCGACGGCCGTCCGGGTGCAGGACGCTATGACCGCGTTTGAGGTGGAGCGCGCCCATGCCCTGGCGACGACGCCGGGCATGGCCATCTTCAGCCGCTGGCTGAGCGCTGGACGACGCTCGTACGGCACGAGCTGGCGCCCTCCGAGCTGGCCATGGGTGCGCTCCAAGATCGCATCGCGGCGCGGGCTGCGGTGGCCGCTCTCCTTTCTGACATCTCGCCCGCGTGGCTCGCTGCTGCTCGCCTGGCGCCCGATGGCCCCGCCCCGCCGTCGCCTGACGAGGTGGATGCTCTCCTCCTTGCTCGTCTGGGGTGGCGGCTGGGTGTGGACGCCGTGCTGCCCCTCACCTCCTTCACCGTCAAGCTGGGCACCCTGCTCCAGGCGGCGGAACTGGAGCGCCCCAGGCAGGCCTGTCATGCGGCGTATGTGCGGGAGGCGCTCGGGCTGTCCCCTGCTGTGGCTGCCACGCCCGAGGCGGCCCTTGTGGCGTTACGCGCGGTATGGCGGCGGTTGTGGAAGCGTCTTAAGTGGGAGCCGCGGTGGAAGGAGGTCCTCTGGCGGCTGGCGGTTGACGGGGTGCCCATGCCGGGCTCCTCTCACCTCCCGCTGGTCCCACCCGAACCGTGTGCTTGCGGCTGTTACCCCGCTGCAGCGGGTGTGGCCGAGTCGCCGCGCTTGCATCACTTTTGGTCTTGCCCCCTCGTCCGCCCGCTCTGGGATGAACTGGAAGTCTGCTGTGGGTGCGGGGTCACGCGTGAGCATGTGTGGTTGTGTGTGTCGCCGGATCCGACCACTGTGCTGCAGTGTGTGTGGGATGTGGTGGCGTTGGCGGCGCTCAACGCGATGGAGTGGGCGCGCCGGTACATACACTCTCATCGGCTCTCCGGCACCACCCTCCCTGCTGCTATGCGTTCTGGCCTCCTTGCTAAGTTCTGGGCCTTGCTGCGGGACTTTGCGGGCTTGGGTTTGCCCCGCAAGGACTGGGGTGACGTGGGGGTGGACCACCCATTTTTGTTCGTAACCGGGGGTCGGCTCATGTGCGCCGTGCCGCCCTAGCTAGCTTGCCTTGGCTGCTGTTTGTTCTTTCGTTCTTTCTTTCCTGGTGCCACCTTTGCTGGTTCGAGATACGAGTGGTGCGGGTGATGGGCAGTGCTTTCCCGCCGGGATAAGGGCGGGTGCCGCCTGTCGTGCGGCCACTGTAACGCGGTCTCTCTCTCTCTCTCTCCTTTGCTGGTTCGAGATACGAGTGGTGCGGGTGATGGGCAGGTGAGCCAATGGGGGCTTTTGTGGTGGTTTGACGCGTAAGGGTGGCCTGCATGGGGCCGTGTCCTGCCGTCGCTTGTGCTGACTTTGCATGATGCTGTTTGCCTGCTGTTGCCCGTACCCGACCTTGGTTCCGTGTCTCTTCCGCAGTGCTTTCCCGCCGGGATAAGGGCGGGTGCCGCCTGTCGTGCGGCCACTGTAACGCGGTCTCTCTCTCTCTCTATAGCGGTTCTCTCTCTCTCTCTTTATAGCGTCTCGGGCCGGCCGAGAGGGCGAACGGGAGGCGCACAGACGCCGCTTAGCGGGCCAAGTAACAAGTAACAAGGGAGGCGCAGAGGAGCCCCACACATCGGGCGAAGAACACCACCTAGCCCGGCTGAGATTCAAGTCGTTCCTCCCTCTGCACTTTTATGAACGTTCGAGGGACACCTCACCCACCCCCTGGATCCTCATTTAACCTTTTTGTGCCCTCACCTCGGTTCCCGGGGCTGTCCGAGCAGG
>BDSL01000449.1:0-21105 GCA_003116995.1 Yamagishiella unicocca | reverse complement strand
ATGCGAGATGCAGCATGGCATTCACCGTCAGAAACGGAAGCTAGGGCATAGGGACCTCTGGCCAGTGTGGCCACTACCAAAGGCCGGTCCAGACCCAGCGGCTGGACGGGGTGCTGCAACCCGCCCTCTCAGGACTCCACAAACCCATGAATGGGCCGCCGGCCGGGGTTTGTGACGCAGCGTGCAGAGCAGCTCCCCATTCGCCAAGAAGTAGTGTGTGCCGGTGGCTGGAAGACAGGCGCATATGTACTCGCATGCAATGACCAGGCAGCACTGGTGTGCCGCCCAGGCTCTTGAGCAGCTGTTAAGAGCGCACTTGCTTCGCGGTGATGTAGGCCTCCGGGCATTTGTGGATGTTGCTACGAGATGGGCGTTACTTGCTTGGAGCTGGTTTGAAGCCCCCGTATTTCGCACCTGTTTGCGATGCTGCAGGTGGTGGGGGCCCAGGCGCAGGTGCACCACCGGCTCAACGGCGGCGGCTGCTGGTGGACAGCGCACCCAATCTGCTGCTGCTCAGCTCTGACGGCAGCGGCAGCTTGTGGGAGCTGGCGTACAGCGATCTCGTCCTGCCGTACGTGGACGCGCGGGAGGTGGTGGCCCCGGAGGCGGGTGTGGACGCGCGGGGGTGGTGGAGCTCATCCACGTGTGGGCTGAAGCAGCCTTGAGGGCTGCGGTGGACCGAACCCGTGCAAATGCCCCCGCGCCCCTGGTAGTGTCGGGGCTCGTGAAGGTACGTGTGTGCGCTCGCTGGGTCGCTGTCCTGCTGTTTTATTGCCCCCCGTATAGCGCCCAGCCCCCCCCAAAGCATTCCTTCTCGCCCTCCTTGCATCGTTCTCGCTGTCACCCGCGACCCCGGGGAAGACTGGCTCAGGGCGCCGCCGTGCAGCTTTTGTGCCGGCACCACGCATCCCCACCCAACCTCGTCTAGTTAGTCATGCCTGGAACCCCACCCCACCCCCTCACAATGCCCCGCCATATGCATGGCTTCATGCATGCATGGATGCCGCAGGCGGGCAAGTCCTACACCCTGGAGCACGTGGTGCCCGCGGTCATGGCGGAGGCGCTGCGCAAGCAGCAGCAGCAGGCGGAGGATGGCGGCGGCAAGGCGCCCCCGCTGGCTGGCATGGTGGTCCTGCGGCTCCGCGGCGACGAGTTGATGCGCTCGGTACGTCAGACAATCGCTGCGAACTATGAGGGTATGCCGACCTACTCACTTGTTCATGGCAACGCCGGCCATTCATGTGTGGTGCGCGTGACTGTAATACCTATCCCATTGCGGCCGTCTGGTCCCTGGTTGTTTTTCTGTCGATGCGTTCCGCTGGTGGTTGCTTTGTGCCTTGCAATGCTGTATGGAGCAGCTGCCGGGGGTTTCTGCATGTTGCATGTGCGCGCATGTACCGTATGCGTTTGCCTGGCGGCGGGACACATGCCGCATGTGCACACACACTCAGCAGGGGCAGGTGTGTCAAGCGGTGTCAGCTCGATGCATGCTCGCTCGCTTGCGTGTGCGCTGACCCGTACGTACGTATGCCGTGCAGGGTGGCGCCACGGCCATGCTGAAGAGCCTGCTGGAGGTGCTGGTGCAATGGGCGCGCAAGGAGCACGTGCCCCTGCGGGCGGGTGCGCTGGCGGCTGCGGAGGCTGAGCTGGTGCGGCCGCACGACGTTCTGCCCAGCGGGCCGGGCGCCGCCATCCTCGCCTTCCTCAAGGCAGTGGAGGTGCCGGTGCTGGTGCTGTGGGGTGGGTCGCGGGCGCTTGGCAGGTCTCATGTTCGATTTATGTGCTGTAGCACGAGTGAATCGGTGCGCACGACACAGACATCCCATACTGCTGCCTTGGGCCCACTTTTTTACCATGGCATGACACATAAGAATGAACCGCATGGGCCTCCCACTGCCTTAGCCTCGAAATTGGTTTTGTTTGGTGTTGAGGTCGCTCGTTAACACATCCCTTGAGCTCCTTGTCGCCGTGCCGTGGTGTAAGATTCCCGTTGGCTTGCAATATGGGTGCCTGGTGTGCTGCCTGACGTGCTGCCATACACTCCTTTGCCAACCGCCGCGTCCGACATGTGTCACCCGCGTCTACTGGTGTGCGTGCATGCCTAATTGGTGCGGGCTGCGCGCACCCGCCGTCTGGGGCTGCGTGCCCGTCTCCCCGGGGTGGTGTAGCAATGTACGGGAGCTCCCCGGAGCCCTGCCACGCCCCAGCCTGCACCACACCCGCTCCACATGTCCCGCGCGCGTCCCAGTACTCCCTCCGGTCCCCATAGCCTTCTCTCTTCTTACTTCACGGGCGCTTGCATATTCCTAATCGTTGTTGCTGTCGTCTTCTTTTGCGCTGCGCTGAACGCGCCCGGGGTGTAGACCGGTCATAACGCGACGCTAGCGTTTGCCATGCGCGCGCACGCCCGACGGTTTCTATACACTGCGTACGCCACACTTAGATACGCGGACGCGGATATGCGCGCACGATACGACAAGACATACGCTTAGCTTGCTGTAGCTTGGGCGCTGTGTACACGTACACAGCGCCTGGGGCGGTATGTTGCCGGAGCCGCTGGATGCTACGACACCACCGGTCATCGGTACAGGGTCCCAACGTGCTGTTCCCGCTGTCGCATCACTAAGACCATTGACCCCGCCACCTCCCATCCCCAGGGTCTCTGGTTTTTTGCTTGGATTTAACGAACTCTCCCTCCCTGCGCGTGCTGTACCGTGATGTCCCATGCATGTATCAATGCCCGCTCGGCCTTCGCCCTCTATTTTGCTTTCATAGGCGCACGCCGCATGCTCCCATATCCTGCTACTGTGTTTTTCGTCTGCTGTTGCCGCCGCGGCTGACCGCGTTCAATTGCTGTGAATTTGTGCCGCTGTGCCCCGCATGTCTCCATCGGTCGCGACGGCGTGGCGGATGCGCGCTGGGCACCCAGGTGAGATGTCAGCCAGCCTGTCAGTCAAAGTCTTAGCTGCACGCGTTCGCGAGGTTACGCGGTCGAGTCCTTTTCGCGCTTGTTAAGCTGGCTCTTTAGTCAACGGGTATGATCAGCACGATTTTTCAGAGAGCTGCTCTGGAGCTGTTGGCCGCTCGGCGGCCGGGCCATCACTCGGTAACGCGTTCCTGTTCCTGCTGTACCGTTCCTCTGACTTCTTCGGCTACTGAACCCAACAACCCCCGCTCCCCTCTGCCCGCCGCATCATCACTTCCACCCAACTAATGCATGGACCCCCCCCCCCGCCCTCTTCCTGTGCTTCTGTGTCGCAACGTCTGTCTACCTCTCCCTCGTCATTAATTGGCACTTCCTCCCCAACACCTACTTCATCTAACATAGTATGCATGGCACCCCCCCACACACACACACACACCGCGTTCGTGCAGACGAGGTGCAGAGCCTGTTCCTGCCGACCATCGGCGGAAAGCTGGACGCCGCCGGGGCCGAGTACGTGCGAGACGTGTTCATGAAGCAGCTGCTGGTGTACGGCCCCCCCACCGTGCTGTGGTGCCTGACCGGCAGCTCCATGGTGCAGACCTGGGTCAGCCTGGCCACGATGCCGCCCAACGGCTACGCGATCATCGCCACCGCCTTCAACGCCGCCCTGCCGGCGACCTACAGCGCCGCTCACATGCAGTGGGCGTGGCAGCGGCTGGAGCAGCAGTACGGCGGGCCTGCTGGTGCGCCGCCGCTGGACCCAAAGCTGCTGGAGCTGTGCCCGCGGTCCGTGGCGCTGCTGACCGCCCTGGTGCGCGCCCAGGGCGACTACGGGCGCCCAAGCGATGTGGCGGCCTTCGTGAGCAGCTTCATGCGGTCCAAGCTCATCGAGGAGGTCCGTGCATGCCTGCGTGCGCGTGTGTGTATGTATATTTGTGCTCGTTGTGCAACACCAAAATGTTTTTTGTTGCATCAAGTGATTAAATGCATGCATTACCGGGTCCAATCCCAGATGCATGTCGCTCTGCCCGCCCAGCCCCTATCCACCCATCCACCCTGCATACTCTACTGCTGCCCTCCCTGACCAGTCGCGCCGGGAGTGGCAGCTTGGCATGGAGGCCATGCCGGTGTCGCAGCGGCTCGCAGTCCTGGACCTGGCGTTTCCGAACGTGGGCGCGCATATCGACACGGAGCTGCACCCCGGCCTGCAGCGCTTCCTGGTGCCGCACCTGGACAAGAAGGCGGACGGCCGATACTTCCTCCGCGACTCACACCAGCGTCAGATCGTGCGGGTGAGGCAGAAGGCGCGTGCATGTATACCAAGCTTATCTCATATACACTTAAGCGTCAGCAGTACCCTGCTCGGTTTTGACTCCAAGAACTCCGCGACATCTGGCACGGTGGCCCCAGCTCTACATGCTCCAGCGTAAATCCGGCCTTGACTTGGGTGGGCGTATCACCGATCACTTTAACACCTGCTCTTGCTCCGGGGTTCACGTGACGGCGGGAGCTCCTGGGAGCCCCGTTCCGCCCCTAGTCATCCCGCCTACCGGCCATGTCGCGCCCATGCACTTTGTCTACCCACACTGTGCCTTCGTAACTTGTTGTCCGTACTTCGCTTTCGTCAGCACACGTTTTCGTTTCTACTCTACATACGGATCACCTTAGTCAATGAGAGGTTAGGCAGCCAAACGATATGAACCGGGGGCGTCTTCTTCACGCTGGAGCCGACTACGTCTTCTCTGGTCATTGGTATGGTACCTACCTCGCATCATCTTCTCTACATCGCCTTCGTCTATACTTGGTCATGCATGGTACCCCCTGTATACTCCGGGATGTAATGCTGCATGGCAACCCCTTATCTTGCGCCCCCCGCGCGTGCTACGTCATGCCCTGCTACACCCAGTTGATGTTCAACAAGGACGGCACGCTGCGTTACAGCTGGAGCGAGCTGGGCTCCGGCGCTTCCCTGACGCAGCTGGACGCCGCCTGGAACCTGTTCTACCTGGGCGAGGCCGCCGACTACGTGCTCGGGCCCAAGGCAAGCCGCCGGTGGCAACACGAGGAGCGGCCGGATGGCATGGACGACTTCCGGGCCAAGCTACAGGTCGGCAAGCGCTGCGCAGGGCATAGGGCTTGAGCTCAGATTATGCTTCAGGTATTACCGTACTAGCATAAGCGGCTCGTGTAGATATGTAAAGCATCAGTGCAGATGGAGCCTGCATGTGCGTATGGTGTTTTGTCGCCCCTTGTCCATTGCCGCAATCCTTGGCTTATGCTACTCGCTGGCCATCGCCAAGGACGTTGCCGACAAGCTCTCAGTGGCAACGGCGGCAGAACGCGCGCAGCAGGCGCAGCAGCAGGCAGCAAGCGCGGACGCCCTGCGCCAGGTGAGAGGCTTTGGTGAGTGTAGTTGGTCTCCCTAGCCATCGACCAGAATGCGTCGAGAGGGCCATTGCACACTGCATGCTTGCGGTGGTGCTCGGGAGATGGACCCAACCTTGTGGGCGTTTTGCCGTGCCTTTAAACCTCTAGCCTGCGCTTGCCCGCGCGCGCGCCGTTTGACCGTCGTTCACTCTTGATTAGCCTAGGTGTCCTCATCTTACTTTAACGCCCTTCTTCCGCTGAGCTTTTTATACCGGTGCATACTTCCGGTCCTCCACCACCCAACAGCAGCAGCCAGGTGGCGGCGGTGCGGCGCAGGGCTCCCAGGAGCTGTGGGAACGGCAGCCCTGGTTCCAGGCCGTGCTGACCTCAAAGTGGAACGACCGCGACCGCGAGGCGTACATGAAGAACAGGGAGGCGCGGCCCACGGACCTGGACATGCTGGTCTTCTACCTGCGGTAGGTGGGTGGGTGGCTGCTACATGCTTCCGCTGCTGTCCGTTCTGCTGTATCTGCTGCTCACGTGATGTAGTTGCCGGCGGTTGGTGCATGTCTTGCGCCCGGCGGGACGGTCGGGGGCCATTGCTCCATGACAACTCAAGCACCGACGTGCCAGGGCGGACCGCGGTGTCTCTTTGCTCCACGCCGCCCCTGACTTCTCCCTCGAATACCCTCTGCTGCCGTGCATATTTGCGGGTGTGTACACACGTTCGCAGGCTGAGCCGCAACGTGCTGGGACACACAAAACCGTGGGACCGGGACGCCGGCGACATATTGGATGTACGCGTAATCAAGGCGCTGCCCGCCGTGCTGGGCCAGCCCCTCTTCGCCTTCAACGACGCAATGGTGGAGGCGCTGCAGCTGCTGTCGCGCCGCACCGTGGAGGCGGCCGCGGCGGCGTTTGAGGCGGAGCTGCCGGGAGGCGGCGGAGGCACCGGCAGCATTGAGGGCTCGCCCGATGGCGGCAGCGACAGCGCTGGCGGTCGGGGCCGCGCCGCAAAGGCAATGCCTGTCCAAGGCGCGCCTTCGTGCCCGGGACCAGCGGCGGCACAGCGTCCGCAGCTGACGTATCCCATCACCGGCAGTCGCAGTGGGTGGGTCAACGGCCAGCCGCGGGCACCCACAATTGCGCCGCGCATGCGCATGCGGCTTCCGCTCTTTGCATCAGCTGCCGCACCCGCGGCGGTGGTGGGGCCCCGGCTGCGCTGCTGGTGATGCGGGGGCATGTGCGTGCTGACCGCTGCCACTGCTGCTGGGCGCCGATCATGACCTGCTGTGCGCCGCCGTCAGTGGCAGTTAGCACGGGGCTCAACGGCTCCGAAGGGGCCCGGTAGTTATGGAGGAGTAGGAGTTGTGTAGAGGAGAGTTATCTGAAGCTTCTGAAAGGCTTCGAGCGAACTAATGGCAGTGAACCAGTGACATGTGCAGCTCACGTTCGCTGTGCAGGCAAGCTTGCTGTGTTCGATGTATCCGCCGGTGTGCGGTAGTTACCCTTCGCATGGCATCTATCAGGCATCAGCATGCAAAACAGTAGAATGGGCGGCGGACATGCACTGCTGAACATCGAGGAACCAGCAACTTCAACTCCTTTTGAAAGAGGGGGCTCAGTGGGGACCACGGTTTTAAACCTTGTCACGTACGGTGAAGGGATGCGTGGGTACTTGTCAGTGCGTGGTCTAAGCCTTCATCCGATTTCTGATACCCGATACCCGATGTGGTGGTCGCAGTGCAAGTTTGCGAATGCCTCCAAAAGGAAGGGCTCGGTTAATGTGCGAGCTGATCAGCGGACGGTACTCGCTGCGTGTACGAATCTGGAAGACACATTCTCTGACCACAGACACACCTACACTAGTGTACGGCCGTTGGCCGTGTGCAACTTGTTCAGATGGCTTTGGAACCGGCGATGCAACAATGCAAGCAATGTGACATTTTGACGATGCAACGATTCCCCAATACCCTAGACGTAAGCGTAATCCGTAACCAATATTTGATAGTTACTAAACATTGCCTAGAAGGATCAGTGCTGGCGAGCGGGATGCAAATTTAAGTGTGTGCGGGCAAGGGCCGCCGCAGTAGGCCGCAGTGGGCCCGCCGATTGGTTCTGATGAGATGTGTGCCTGGCTCAGCAACGATTGCAACGATGTAATATGTATGTGAGAGGCGCGGTGTGAGCACGGGAGACCCGGCAGAGCCGGAAAGTGGACCTAGCACGCCGTGGGGGCGTGCGTGCTAGCTTGATGTTACAGGTTCGGGAAGTGTGGTTTCCCACAGCCCTGTAACGAGACTAAACGAGCCGCACAGGCCCTTCGTCTCGGGTTGTGCTGTTGTTACGTTCTTGCATCACACTTTCGCCATCTACGGTTGTATCCGAAAGCATTGACCGTCTAGTCCAGACTTCACCAAGATATTTTGCTAGTTTAGCCTGGTCCTCGTAAAGCATAATCCCTATGGGAGTACTTGCCCCGGTTACGGGCCGGTTGAGGGCCGGTTTTGCGGCCGGTAACCGGGTCTTATCCAACCGGCACCAAACCGGGCGGTTATCGACCAATCCGATAACCGCCCCTTCAACTCGTTCCATAAAACCGGTAACCGGGCAGGCCAGTTATCGGCCAGTTGGTCGTTCCGTAAAACCGGTAACCGGGCAGGCCGGTTATTGGCCAGTAGCTCGTTCCGTAAAACCGGTAACCGGGCAGGCCGGTTATCGGCCAGTAGCTCGTTCCGTAAAACCGGTAACCGGGCAGGCCGGTTACCGGCCAGTTTGCTGGGGCAGCCAGTGATCGGGGTAGGCCGGTTACCCATTCCTTGTTATGCCCGGTTATTCCCTTGATTGGTTGTTTGCATGCATTTACGGCAGCTGGGATCAATATGATTTGTTACACTGCTTCATTAATGGATAGAATAATCCATGAAATGGTCTCTCCCGAGACCAAAATCTGCCTCTCAGTTCAAGGGCCCAAACGGTCTCTACCGAGACCAAAATCTGCCTCCCAGCCAGTCCCTAAATGGTCTCCCTAGAGACCATAATCTACCTCCCAGTTCAAGTCCGTAAACGGTCTCCCTGGAGAGCCAAAATTCGCCTCACAATTCAAGTCCCTAAATGGTCCCCCCAGACACAAAAATTCGCCTCTCAGCCAGTTCAATACCGAAATGGCTCCCCAGAGACCAGTAACTGCTGCCTCCCAGCCAGTTCAAGTCCCTAAATGGTCTCCCCAGAGACCAGTAATTGCCTCCCAGTTCAAGTACCTAAATGGTCTCCCTAGAGACCAAAATCACGTTGTTATTTCCACGCGCGTCCTTGTCCAGATGCTGCTGCGCCCGCGTCCTCGCGCCCGTGGTGGAGCAGACCGTCTGCAGCCAGTTGCAACGGCAAGTTCACCCTCTGGTGCAGCAGTTCGATCGGTTTCTGGCTAAGCGGTCACAGAAAGCGGTGCGGCTGGAACGCCGGCAGAGACTTTTCGCTGCCGCGTTCGAGGAGGCCGCTGCTGACATGCCGCCTGGCGCGGGGGGTGCTATCGCACGGGAAAACCCTCAACCTGCCCGTTCTCCGTCTGTCGAGCAGCCACAGCTTCCTGTGGAGTTGCCACAACCTGGGCCTGATACGGATGTCGCTGCATCAGTGCTCGTGGCGGTGGAGGGGGTAGCGGCAATGCATCAGCCAGCTCCTTCGAACACCATACGCTACTTCAACGTTTTGGGCCGATGCCGAGGGGAGCGTCGCGGAGAAGCAGCTGTCGTTCCCCTGGGCGGCGGGGTGGATCATCCCGAACGTCCTCGGCACGAGCCGTGATAAACCTGCTCATTCGCAGTGGACGGAGTGGTCTGGCGAGTTCAACCAATTGGACAGTAAGTGCTTAAGGGTTTGGGCCGGGGGTTGGGGGGTTCTAACTAGAGGCAGCTATTATTGTCCTGACGCAAACTCGCTGTACCGAAAGCGATGTTTTCCTTTTAACGCTTGCTGTACGCGCGCCGACCCCGCAGAATATCGGTCTGTGGAGGACCTGTGGCGCGAGTGGACGGAGGGGGTATTGCTGCCCAGGCGTGAGGGGCGACTAGCTTCAGTCTGCGTCCTGGAGCACCCCGAGCTCCGGTCAGTACGGAGGAGCGGAAGGGATTTGATCAAAGATATCAATTGCCGGAAGACTGTGATCTACGCGCTGCATAGGCGAATGTTCGGGCAGCCACGCAGCAAGGAGGCGGCCGCGGCGGCGGCTCAGATGTACTGCGAGGTCATGGACCTGGCAGCGGCGTGGGCTGACCTGCAATGCGAGTACCAGCAGGGCGGCCAGGCGCGCCCGCCCAGCGTAAGCTTGCTGTCACGCGCGATTCGTGAGTGGAAGCCGTCCGATTACGAAGATTACGCCCAGCAGCCTGGGTTGCGCCTATTCCAGTGCTAGCCTTGTGTCAGGTGCTGTTGGGTTTGCTGGGTGTCGGCTGAGAACTAGGTGGAGCTCGGCCGCTACATGCGAGTCGGGTCATAGGTGTTTCACCCGGTTTTGCTCTGAGGCGCTGGGGGCATTGCCCAGGCGGACAGGCGCGGACCTGAACGTGGAGTTGGTGCGGTTCTTCGTGGCAGACGCGGTTGGTAAGCTGCCGCCCTCAACGATGGAGGGGAACGTGGGTGCGCTGGCAGATTGGGAGAGGTTCAAGGGCGTGGCGCCCGAGCGGTTCGTTTGCGGTTCGTTAGCCGTGTTTTAGGTACTAACGGTGTTTTTTGGGTTTGGTTAGATCGGGCACCGATAGATCGGGTCACGAACCTAGACACGCTCGGAGAATCTAAACGAGCCGGCACACAGCTTTGAGGAGGGGTGACAAGGGACGACGCCATGAAGTAAGAGTGAAAGATTGTTCGAGACAGTGGGGCACTCACCAGCGGTCAGTCCAGTCGTTGACACAAACGTTGCGGGCGATTGCAGTCGCGTCAGGGCTGCACCATAGTCGCTGCACCACAGTCACACCACGTAGAGTGAAGTCCCGACCCCAACGCGTGTAGAGCCAGCGAGCCACCCGTCCCGGCAGTGCTGCGTGCATCCTGGATGCTGGATCCCCACCCACACTGGAAGCTGGCAGGGCCCCCCAGGCCATGGGGACATACCTTAGGTTTTACATTCTTCCTTCCTGCAAAGTCCCGGTGAGGCTGGGGCTAAGCATAGCTGCAAGCGTGGCGAGTCCGCATAGGTGTCGTTGTGTCCTGCAGGGGAAGCCGCTGCAGACTACGTGGATTCCAAGTGGCCGGTTATCCAGCACGCATCGGTTGCTGAGATGCCGCTCCATTGTCTCGATGCCACAACGCACCTTTACACTTTCTGGGATGGTTGGAACCCTGACGACCGCAAGGAGCTTGTGGCCAGGGTGAACGCGAGCAGGCAACTCAAGGTCTGTACATCGCACATGGCGTGTTACTGGCCTTTGCGCTCTGCATCCTTCTTAACCACACTCCGTGCCTCGCTATCGTGCAGCGCGGTGGAACCAACATGCACATGGAAATTACAAAGGCTGGCTTCTGCGACCTGGAACTGGTTGCGGTGTGCACAGGCGTGGCCATGTCAGGCGGCAATAGGTTTACCGCTTACATCTACAAGCGGCTGCTGCCCGTGTAGCTGGTGCCCGTGTTGGGTTGCGTGCGCCCTGCATTAATCAGAGGCCTATGCAGCGGGAAACTGCCCGCATCACGGGGGCGGCAGGGAAACAGCCTATTACATCACGGGGTGGCAGGGGACGGGACGCAGGAATACCCAACCGGCTGAAGCCACGCAGATAAACCCGACAGGTCAGGATACGGCTTGGGCCTCGGTTGGTTTGGGTACGGCTGTATCGAGCTGAGTTTGGTGATGCCTGAGTGTCAGACGAGAGAGCTGCACAATGAACAAACTATGTGACGGGTGAACACTTTGGGTGATTTACGGGCAGCAAGTCTGTCGAGACTGCCCGCGGTGGCGGATGTGGCTCGCTTGACCTGTGGTCCACCGGCAACAGGCGGGCTACCTACCACAGAGGCACTCCGTGTGCGCCTGTGGCGATAGGATCCCCGGCTGCCGACACGGCTACTGGCCAGGCGCTACTGGGAACGAGTTGAGAAGCAAGGCCGCAACCCCCTACCTCTCAGCGGGCTCCAGCGCAGCGATTCGATTATGATGCGAGAGTGCTGCGGGTGATCTTTCTCATGCGATTCAAGGAGTCTCGCACGGGTGCTTGGCCGGAAAGGGAAGGGCGGAAAAGAACGCGACAGTCATAGTCCAGAAACGCGTATCTGAGCATGATCGCGCACATCGGGCCCACAGAGCCTCCGCCGCCTTAGCACGAGCCGGATGCCACGTCTGGCATTCCTGGCCGTGCTCAAAGTACCCTCTCGCAAGAGGTGCCCAGTTGCAGACGTGTAACAACAGTGTCGAGCATAGTTGGCCCCGCAAGCAACAGTGCAGCTGTGGGCCGTGCTTCGGTCGGGAGCCAGGATACCCGGGGCAGACCCCGGAAGAGGTAGCGACTTGCGGCGTTCACCTGCTAACGTGTCTACGACCTGGTCAGTTGTAGCCTGAGCGCTCACGACAGCGCACGCCAGTCAGGCCTGGAGTCGACCACGACAGTCAGCCAGGAAAGCACGAACAAGTGTTACACCTAGTGTCCGTGACGGCCGAAGCCGTCTGTGGGGCATGACACAGTGACTTCAGTGGCCATGGCAGCAACAGTGGGGGTACATAAAGGAAATCCGCGAACCGTGCGGCTGTTCGCAGTGGCGGCGGCAGCAGCAGAGATGCAGATCGCAACACTGTTGAGGTTCAGGGAGATGCCGGCGATCTTGGCGGTGGCGGCGGTGGCGGCAGCGGCAGCGGCAACGATGAAAGCATTCGCGACAGAGGCCGCGCCGGTGGCCAATGTGGTCTCGGTCACGGGCCACTGAACGGGATAGAGCTGCTACTGCTGCTGTGTGAACAGACACTGTGAATGCCTGGAAACAACGACAGCTGCTCCACGGTTGGCTGGAGCCATCAATGGCAACTGTGCTGAACTGTGGCTTTTGCCGCCGATGGTTTCAGGACATGGGCACCCTCAGAGGGTCGCTAGAAGATTTTGCAGCCTGCCTCGCCACACGGCCGACGCATGTGAGGCCGCAGGAGCGGAAAACCACCGTTGGGCGGGGGTGCTTAACCATGTGGCTGTTGGCCGGGTCTAAGAAGGCTTTCGCGCTAGCATTCAGTTGACGACTATACTTGCACACGGTACGTCACGGACGCCAGACAAGCACGCTTTACTATGCCTTTCATAACCAGTCACCTCCGGAACTCTTATGAACTTTTATTTCAATAAATACTTACAATAACATCCAAGGAACCAGCCTTCCCGCCAATACTTTGCTGCCCCATGGGTCGAAGCGCGGGAAAGGGAGCCGCCGTGAGCATAAATTTGTTCTGCTTAACGTAACAAGTGCCGCAGGGTAAATTACAAAGTAAAGCCAATCAACGGAGCAGCAGAGCAGGCTGAGAGTGTTCCTCACCCTTTGCATAAAAACTCTTAGCTCATTGCAGGCTCCATTTGGCTCTCTTTAGAAATGCAAGGAACAACGGATTGAGAAATGAAGATTGTCTCACACATGGTCCAAGTACGTCACGGGCGACTTGCCCCCAGGGAGCCTCAAGCTAGTGCATCTAAATATGTTCGGGCCCGTGATAAGGGTGGACTTCCCGCAATAAACTCATTTATACTTCACTCCATAAGCCATGTCATATCCTAACGCATTAACATACTGGTAGCGAAGGGAGACCTCCACGTCCAGTTGTCTGCTTTCCCCCCTCAAGATAATGCTTTCAAAGGATATAGCGGTATCAGCCCTTCGCCATGAGAATCCTGACGACCTGGGCACGCTGTTGGCCTTCGTCGAGGACAACGAGGACCAGCTGGGTAGGTGGACCACCGTCCGTGACGACGACGACAGCAAGACAATTACATTGTTCCTGAGGCAGAAGTGGTTGAATACCAAAGGTGCGTTGCTTCGGGCCAAGGTTTGAGCGTTGCGGGAGCCATGGCCCGTCGTGGTTCCTGAATTGAACTTGGTTGAAGAGTTGAACTTGCGTCTAGGCAAGGGAATCCTTGCCGGTGGCCGCGTTGGTCTTAGCTCATTTTTACCTTGCTACCGATCATGCAGCTTATTAGGGCAGTTCTTTGCGAAGTGTCCCGCGCCCCCGCACGAATAACAGAAATTAACCACCGGCTGAGCTTGCGGCTGTGCCTGTGGCCCACGCCGGGTACCGACTCCCGCACCCTGCGCATGCTGTTGGTATCCGTTACCCCCTCCGCTCGACAGACAAGCCCCAGCCCCGCCTGGCTTAGGCTTGCCCTTCAGCTTTCCTTTCCCCGCCTTCGCGAGCAATTCCGCTGCCTTGATGGCCGCTTTCAGCTTCTTCTGCTCTTCCTCAGATTGCGCGTAAGCAGCTCCCTGGAGCCCCCGCACCACCTCCCAACCGTGGTTATATGCCACCACCAGGTTCTTCGCCACTCCCTGGAAAGCGTTCTCACCGTCCGCGATGGCCTTCTCGATCTTCTTCAACTTGGCGGGGCGCTCGTCCGCCGTCGCCTCCTTCAGATCCGCCACCGCGTCCTTGACGTCCTGTAGCTTGTCCCATAGCTCGACGATGGTATCCCGTTGTCCAGCCAAGGACTTGTTGGTCTTGCCCTCGCTGGCACCGAAGTCGCACTTGAAGAAATCCAGCTCGGCGTGCTGGCGTTTTGGCGGGACCTCCGTCGGTGATCTCATGGCTTTAACCTTCGCCAACACTATGTAGTGCCGCTGCGCCTCCTCAAAAGCTTCGAAGGCAAGCTTCTCGTCCGCTTCCAGGATAGCTGCGGGATCCTCCTTGAGCTTCTCCATGACCGCCGTACCGCGCGGGTTTTTGGCCACTGCCTCCAAGCGGCCCTTACGATTCTTTATCATGTTGTCCAAATTTTCCTCGTTAGCCCACTCTTCCATATCGGCCATGACTAGCGGCAGGTAGGGAGAGGGTGAAGACGCACCGACGATGGACAGCAGCAAACGGCAACACGACTAGCCGTAAACGTCCAAAGCCAGCACGGCCTGTAGCGCTACGTTGATTCTCCGAAAAGTACAAACACCGACGCCCCAGCGTCCCAACAGGAGCAACCCCGCTCCAGAACCAAGCGACGTTCGTACGTCGTATATTGCAGAAAACCATGGTTTTCCTTGTAAACTCGGAAAACCGTTACGTTATGTGTGTGTAGTACAGCGATTGACAGACATCCGCGCCCAACGTGTGCGCAGTCAAAAACAAGACGGAAGGATACAGCATAGCCTAGAGCATAGCTGCATTTATATAGCGTTAATGCCAATCTACGTCACTGTAGTTACTGCAGCGAGCCCGTATTTGAGGTGCCTGTTTGGCCGTCCAAGACAGATACGACGAGGATTGTACCTATATAAGTTCGCGTTATGACTGGAAGCTCGCTGCTGTGGTGGTCGACCGAATGGCGCGGGAAAAGGAACAGCCGGTCCGTCTTCCACCTCTCCGTCCAGCTCCAACGGATGAGCCTAGATTCTTTAAACTGCTGGGCTGCGTCTTGAATTCGTGTGAGGGAGGGAGCATACAAGGAAGTTCCGATTTCGCATGATTTTAAATTCGCGACAGACGTATTGCTTGAGGCATGTGATGGCTGCTGAGTTTCCCTGGCATCCGCTAAAATTCAAATACGTAATTCTTACTAGCAGCGCAAATGCGGCGGTGGGGAGGGCTGTAATGGTTTGTGTGGCTCACTTACACCAACATCTATGGCCGGTATTTACTATGTGTTAGTCGAGTGCACTGAGCTCCTCAATCCAGATACTCTGCTGGTGGACATTGGAGCAGGTATCGGCAGGTAGGCGTGCGCAGCAGGGTACTAAAACTGGCTGGTCTTTCCAATTCACCATGCTAAGCACGGGCTAGGCGGGACCAGGGGGGCGTGCAGTTCACTTTGAGAACAACTAACAGGGTTTGCCATCACCCTTGATCCCGTTTCATGTTACTGAGGCCTTGCTTGTCGTCTGTGTTTTCCCTTTGTGTAGACCGTTACTTATGGACTGTGCCATGCAATGCAAACGGCCTGTGCCCACTGCATCCAGATTACTTGGAACCAACAATTGTTTGCGCAGATGGGAGGACGGTAAGTTTTTTGCGCATACAATGAACTCGTTTGTCATTGGCACATTTGAGAGCGTGCTGTCTTAACTTTAATGACTCATTGCGAAGCAGGGGCTTGATGCCAGCAGGCTGGTGGGGGTAACGCATGTTTACTCCTTCTGGGAGGGGATGAGCTGCAACCAGAAGGACCAGGACCACGACCTAACCCTTCACGAAATCATTGTCCAGGCCATGAACAGGTGCGAAACCACATCAGGGTTGCGGAATGTGAGTACATCTCTTGAACTGTTCAGAATAGCTTTCTTTGCTTCGTACTTTGATACTTTGCGATGATTGTGCGTGCAGGGAACCAGAAGAAGACAACAGGAACCACTTCCACGGCTATGGTGGTGACAGCGGCGACAGTTGCCACGGGGACAAATGCCGCTGGCGCTGCAGTGCTGGCGCTGCAACGGCCTTCGATGCTTTGGGCGGCAGTGCAGCGGCGGTGGCGATGGGCGCAGGGGCGTCGATGGGCGGCGGTGCAGGGGTGGTGGGGGCAGGGCCTTTGATAGGCGGCGGTGCAGCGGCGGCGGGGGCAGGGACTTTGGCCAAGGGCGATGACAAGTGGATAGCGTCTGGACGAGGACGCGGGCGCAGCAGCATCTGGACGAGGACGCGCGTGGGAATAACAACGTGATTTTGGTCTCTAGGGAGACCATTTAGGTACTTGAACTGGGAGGCAATTACTGGTCTCTGGGGAGACCATTTAGGGACTTGAACTGGCTGGGAGGCAGCAGTTACTGGTCTCTGGGGAGACCATTTCGGTATTGAACTGGCTGAGAGGCGAATTTTGGTGTCTGGGGGGAACATTTAGGGACTTGAATTGTGAGGCGAATTTTGGCTCTCCAGGGAGACCGTTTACGGACTTGAACTGGGAGGTACATTATGGTCTCTAGGGAGACCATTTAGGGACTGGCTGGGAGAGCTATGAGTGGGTACCCACCCACCACTTCCAGGCACGGTGGGACGGCCAAAAGTGAGCGTATTCCGCTAAAGTTGGACGCAATAATTGCTACCCACCGACAAATTCTAAAAACAGAATTTGTAATACTTATGAAGCCTGTTTAAAAATCAAACTTGTCTGCCGTTCATGCTTTCCAATGGTAACAGATTAAAGCATCAATTTGTTCAAACCTCTAACAAGTCCAATGGTATTCTATTGCATCGTGAACCCATAGACGCAGCTTCACGGCAACGAGCGCTGCTCGACAGTCAATGCGGTCGCCCATAGCGCGCGCACCAGCTCCCACTGCCCCGGCCCCCGGCACTGGGGCTGTGCGGAAGCAGACATACGATGAGGCCGAGAAGATTAGGGATGCTCTCAAGCGTTTGGTTAGGCGCGCAAAGTCTATTGGCGCCCGATTCCCTGAGAAGCACTACGGCTATCATGTCAGCGGCTCTCGCAAGCTTCTTTTTGGGACTCTGCTCATTTATACCAGGCCTAACGTGGCAGGGGTGGCCTACTCGGCGGCGGGCTGGTTGGTCTGCCCAGAGGCGCGCCAGCTCGTGCAGAACATCTGCGAGGAAGTGCAGGCCCTCAGCATACTGCGGTATCCAAAGCGCGTATATGTTGGGGCGCGGAAGGCAGTTCGCGCCAAAATCCCCTTGCAGCACAGGAGCTGTTTCCTGCGGAAGCAGGCCAGGAAAGCCTCTTCGGTTATCCACAAGGTACTGATGGCGGCCATCGTCCCGCGCACTGACGCCGCTGCAGCAACGCCAGAAGGGCAGCAGGCGCGCGGGGGCACTGCAGCTGCACGGCCCACAGCCACACCGGAGGAGCAGCAGCCGCGTGAGGACATGGAAGTACCGCCGACAGCAGCAGTACTGCAACAGGCCGCAGCGGGCGGAAGACCCGCCAGGGCATTGGAGCGGCGGACGGAGAGGACAGCAGCGAGGAGACCAGCTATACAGGCGGGGAGGGCGGCGAGGTGACGGACAGTGGCGCGGTTGACCAGGCTAGCAGCAGCATGGAGGACGACGGATGTTGGGGCCATGAGTCCGACACAGCGTTAGCCGGCAAGGATGGGGAGGGATCTGACGGGGACAGCCACAGCTCTGAGGAGCCGATCGGGTTGGAGCAGGGAGCGGCCGCGCGGGTTGGAGCACGGCGGGGCGGCGTGCAACCGAGCGGGGTGGAGCAGGGAGCAGCCGAGCGGGTCGAGGCACGGCGGGGCGGCGTGCAACCGAGCGGGGTGGAGTAGGGAGCGGCCGAGCGGGGTGGAGCAGGGAGCAGCCGAGCGGGTCGAGGCACGGCGGGGCGGCGTGCAACCGAGCGGGGTGGAGTAGGGAGCGGCCGAGCGGGGTGGAGCAGGGAGCAGCCGAGCGGGTCGGGGCACGGCGGGGCGGCGTGCAACCGAGCGGGGTGGAGTAGGGAGCGGCCGAGCGGGGTGGAGCAGGGAGCAGCCGAGCGGGTCGGGGCACGGTGGGGCGGCGTGCAACCGAGCGGGGTGGAGCAGGGAGCAGCTGAGCCGGTCGGGGCACGGCGGGGCGGCGTGCAACCGAGTGGGGTGGAGTAGGGAGCGGCCGAGCGGGGTGGAGCAGGGAGCAGCCGAGCGGGTCGAGGCATGGCGGGGCGGCGTGCAACCGAGCGGGGTGGAGTAGGGAGCGGCCGAGCGGGGTGGAGCAGGGAGCAGCCGAGCGGGTCGGGGCACGGCGGGGCGGCGTGCAACCGAGCGGGGTGGAGTAGGGAGCGGCCGAGCGGGGTGGAGCACGGCGGGGCGGCGTGCAACCGAGCGGGGTGGAGCAGGGAGCAGCTGAGCCGGTCGGGGCACGGCGGGGCGGCGTGCAACCGAGCGGGGTGGAGCAGGGAGCGGCCAAGCGGGGTGGAGCACGGCGGGGCGGCGTGCAACCGAGCGGGGTGGAGCAGGGAGCAGCTGAGCGGGTCGGGCAGAGCAGGGGTTCGGCGGGACACGGAGGAGGGTGTGCAGGTGCAAGAAGCAGCTCCAGCTGCGCGTACGAGGCGGGCAAATCAGGGCAACCGCATGAAGGAAGTCTTGGCAGCTGAGCACGGGTATGCAGTGTAGGGGCTTTTGATGCAGATGGAGGCTGTGTCAAGACACACTGCAGGCAACATTTGTATAAAGAACGAGCTGCTTCGTGGTTCTGTTGCGGTTACAGTGGGCTCAAACCAAAAGAAGAAGTATAAGCCAGCGAACCAGGAACCACCAGGTAAAAACACAGGGGCAAACCCTCCCAGGCCAGACAGCACCAGCCACCCACACAGGAACGAACCAACCCAGTATGAAAGCACAAATGCCCGTGACGAAGAGATGGTTAGCCACGAGGAACCCCAGACAGCGAACCACAAACAGGTGCAACAATAGACTTGACAGCAACTCGCAGGCTACAATACAGAGAAATCCTCGCCCCCGGAACAAGTCATAGACCCAAAGAATAGACCAATGGAAAACTTGTCCATATTAGACTGCCCCTCCAGCCGTGTGCAAACCAGGACATCCGACACCACCTGCAAAACATCACGAGTCCTGAATGTAGTTGCCGATGTAGCTGCTGTCCTTTGGAACAGCACCGGACTGCAGTGTAGTGAATGCCGTCAGCATATGCTGGTTGTGCCGAAGGTGCAAGGAAACGAGAAGACGCTCGCTCACCATCAATATGTCACCTTCGGCGAGCCGGCCAAGCAGCAACCCAACTCGCTTGTCATAGTACACAACTGCCCTCGCGTTCTCCACATCAATAAGCCGGAGCTCCTCCTCACATCGCAGCTTCTCGAGGTAGCTGCGAAACAGTGACCCCACAACGTGACCCACAACGTGCCTCCGCTCACCCTGCCCCTGTTCCGCCCCCTCACCCCAAGGGAACTCGTGTTTTAGGACCATGTCAAACGGCCAACCCGCCCGAATAGCCTTGCCGAGCTGCGCTGCTCCGCCATTGTATCATTGCTCTCTGGCAAGCTGCACCACTCCTGTAGTTCCTTCCACAGGACCAGTAACCAAGCCCGGATCTTGCGTTTCTCAACTTTGGCCATGCCCTGCTCTTTACTCCTGCCGCGGAGATGCTGGACCAATTGCTCCAGACTGCAGAAGTCCAACACCGCACTCTGCAATGGCAAAGCAGACAGGTATGGGTCAAGCTTGCAGATTGTGAAAGAATCCAAAGCAGGTGTGCTGAGCACTCTCTGTTTTGCATTTGCACAAACTACCAGTAACAGTTGAAAGCTAATTTTAGGGGAGTTTGCTGGGCTTTACCTCCATCTCGGTACATAGCTTGCGGGCTTCATCCTCTGCCAATGCTGCCAGGCCAGCTGCAAACTCGGGCCCATCACACCGCTGGAGTAGACTCTGTTTGTACGGCCTCGATCACACTCTTCTGCTCCCGCAGGAGCGCACAAGGCGGGCTGTTGCCGTACTGTCAGTTTGTCCGCCCCTGTCAGCATGGAAGGTTGAGCAGTGGTCATTGCTGCCGACATCTGCCGACGCCGCTCCCCTGTGGTCCACTTTTGCAAACACCGTGTTAACGATGGTAAAGCGACGGCGGGGAAGCTGGCTGTAATCTCTGGTGTACTGCTTTCGCCTGAGGAGATTTAGCTTGAAGTTGCAGTCGAAGTGTACTGAGTGCTGCGACAAAGGCCCGGGCCTACAATCCTCAACCCCCCTTGCAGCCTTACACCCCAATCGGTGTTCGCGTCGCCAACTCCTGCCACTACTGCTGCCGCTGCTGCTGCTGGTGGGCTCGCCCTGTCAGTCTCCACCAGTGCAGGTGCTGGAGGATCCCCACCACCTCTTGGTGCCGCCGCCGCCGCTGCCGCCGCCAATTCCACCACTTCCACAGTGGCAGCCTGCAAGGCTACTGCTGCCTCTGGGCTAGTCCTGTCGGTGTCCACAATCACCATCGACGGGAAATCCCCATTGCTCAACGGCGCCGCCGTGCCCACTGCCGTCGTTTCTGTTGTGACAATCTGCATCCCCGCTGCTGCCACCGCAGGGCCGACCCCGCCAGTTTCTGATGTCGCCGCCGCCGCTGGACCCCACCCACCTGATGGGGCTGCTGCTGCTGCCACCGGTTCCACAGGTCTCTGCCTGCAGCTGTACCTGCCATGTCGGCTTGCCCATCATGCGGCCAGTTTATGCCAAGCAACGTCTCATCTGCATAGATATCTTCTCCTGTGGTATCAGGTCGATCATCACCAGAGTCCTGCCTTTCGTCCCGGCGCAGCGATTCACGCCGCACAGCGGCGGCGGTGTACCGCGGTGGTACCGCGGCGGATGCCGTGCTCCCTAATAAGCCTGGCTCGCTTGCATTTGGTTCCAAATATGTCTACGTTGCCATCCTACGTTGCCATCCATTCTGTTTACTCGTTACATACTGGCTAGTGGCTACCATACCGTATTCAAGCGTTTATATTGCGTGACACGTGAACCGTTTATCGGAAAATGAACGTTAGAGTGGAGATAGGTGCTGTTGCTGAGTTACGGGCCTTACTTACAGGGACTTACTGAAACAGGTTCATTGGCAAACTTTTAAAACTGGTGGAATGAACCTGTATTACAATATCTGTTTTAGAATTTGTCGGTGGGTAGCAGTTATTGCGTCCCACTTTAGCGGAATACGCTCACTTTTGGCCGTCCCACCGTGCCTGGAAGTGGTGGGTGGGTACCCAGTCATAGCT
>BDSL01000448.1:0-21136 GCA_003116995.1 Yamagishiella unicocca | reverse complement strand
GGGTTCGAGGCGGGGACGACCTGTCCCCCGTCCCCAGTTCGCTTTCAATTCCATTCGTCTCTGCTTGCAAAATTCGGGCATTCAAGAGCAGTGGTCTTCTCCTTTCTGCGAATCGAGATATTCCCTCGCCACCTTCGAACGGCCTGTCGCGTCTCCTTCGCGCTTGCTTCCAGCCCTCGCGGCAAGCGGATTTAGATGAGAAGTCAAGCATAAAGGGCGATGTTTTCGTTTCGCGTCTTCGTGCGATTATGATGCTGGGTCGTGCTTCTGAGAAATTCGGCGCACAGCCAGATGGGTACCTCCGAGCTTGGCTGGAAGCAGACCCCGCCTCAGTGTGCGCCCTTGTGGCCGCATTAAGGTATATCGGATATGCAATTTATTTTCTTGCTGGCGTGCCGACATTGACATCAGCCCCCTCGGCGGCCGAATTGTTCGTCGACATTTGCAGGTGTGCAGCGGAGGGGAAAGCTTTCCAAATGCGGCTGCAAATTCGAGGCGCAAAACATGAGAGGGAATGTACCCTACTGCCTCACCTGCTGATCTTGGCGGACTATGGAACGCGTGAAGGCGAGCTGTTGGTATGTTCGGGCGGGGTCACCGCGTCGATCGATTTGGGATGCCGGGGTCAGAAGCGGACGTGGACGCCGTCGTTTCGGGAGAACGGCCAGGTAGGAGAGAGCGTGTGTAACTTCCATGGGGCAGCGAACTAAAAGTAAACAAGCGCGCGCGAATAACCCGCCAGGGGTTTGCTGGGAGGGGCTTCCATGACAAACCCAGCCGATAACAGGGGCAGCGGGACAGTGGGCGGCAGGGTAGGCCCAGATAGCAGCTTAGCCCAGCCTTGGAGCTCATTGAGTCCGTACTTAGGGCAACAGACAGTCAACGACTCATCTCCTTGAGTAGGTAAACGCTCCATCTTACCGGACGACTTCCCAATGCCACCCGTGCAGATCCAGAGCTGCATGGTTGAAGGCGATGGGCAGCGGGCACGTGGGTCCGTGCCCCCGGTGCTTGTCTGCGCGGCTGCTGGCGGTGCCGCGCAGCAGCTCATCAGCGAAGTACTCCCTGCCTGCGGCAGCAGCAACCCTGCCATGTTCATTTGAAGGAGCCCGGTTCCAGATCTGGATCTGGATCCCAGGACGCTCACCTTGTAGAGCTCTCTCATCCAGAGCACTCCGCAGCGGTCAGCCCTAGCCGCCTGCAACCACCTGCAGCAACCGCAACTGCGGATTCTCGGACGACGAAGGCGACGACAGCGACGACGACGACGGCGGCGGCGGCGGTGGGCCCTCGACCGGCCGTCAATGGCTTGCCTCTCTGCGCACTCTGCAGCGACCCCCCTCGGGTCCCCTGCAGCTGGCCTTGGAGGAGAGCCCCTCCCTCATCACGATCCTGCAGCACCCAGGGTGGGTGCGTACGACAGATGTACGACAGGGGAGAGACGCCTTTGGGGCCACGAGCTGCGCGGCTGCTGAAACCCGTGATGCCTGTTGTCTCCTAGGATGTGGTGGAGGGTGGGGATGGGGTAAAAGATAATCCGCGAATCCGCGGCCGACAAAACCAAGGGAGATGAGGAGTGTGGGGTGGGGTGGGTAAAGAGAAAGCCCGCGGCCTGGCACAAAAAAGGCTGGGTGTGACCGGGTTGGCGGGCGCAGGCGGGGGCTCCTGCTGTTACGTCAACCTGACGGTTCATCGCTGGGCCTGCTAGGCGAGCTGTCGTGCCCTTACCCCCTCCCCCGCCCGGAATGGCATTACTGCAGGGACGTGAAGTACCAGAACGCCAAGTCTCGGGTAAGGCCCTCGGGCATCCCCAGCACCCAACCCTGCATGTGTACGACCCCGTGCCTGTGTGCGGCGGGGGGTGTTTTGATTGCCTTCACGATGCCAGTCCAGCTGGCACGACGGCCTCACGACTCCGGGCCTGCTGCGTCCTCGCAGGCCTTCTACGGCGACTTGTCCGGCCTGCCCTGGCACGGCAGTTGCTGCTGAGGCTGCTGGACCAGCCGGATAGGGGCCTGGACGCACAGCGGCCGCGGAGGAGATGCTGGAGAAGCTTCTTGATGGGCTGTCTCTCGAGAGGTATTATCGAACATGGGGCCTGGGGGGCTTGCCGCCGCCGTGAGCAAGTGTGGTCGTGAAAGGGCTGTCACGGCATCCTGGGGCATGCCCGCCTCCGCCCCCGCCATGTTTATTCATTCCCTCGTCGCATCTCCCAACCTGTCCACTTGGGTGTGGTTGCCCCCCACGTAAATCACTTTAGCCGGCGCCTCTCGAACATCTTATGTTTGGCTCCGGTTAGCTGTCCTCATCTCGAATTTCGCTAACACTCCAACGTGCCCGACCCGCCTGCCCGCATCGCAGAGCTTTTCCGCTCTGGTATCGGTCCTCGATCCATGGCGCACCAGATGTCAGCTGCCGGCAGCCGGCCCCCTGTAGCGGACCCCTCGAGGGCACCTCGCCCGCGCTGGGCGGCCGCCACCATCACCGGCCCCAGTGTCAAAACCCAGCCCGCGGTGCTCCAGGGGAGGGCAGTGCCCTGGAGCGGCGGTCCACAGAGCCCCGTGCTGTGCTACGGAGCTGACCTGGGGGATTCCCTGGACCACAAGCTGCTGGCAGCGCTGACATTCACATGCCTTTCCTGCACCGGTACGCGCCAGGGCAGCTGAGCACCACTGCCGGGATGTTCTCGGCGGAGGCGTCCTTTGGTGCCCCTGCCCAGATGCTCTCGGCGCCGCTGCGGCTGGTGCAGGGAGCAGCGCGTGTAAGGCCGTTTGGCCGGATGGTGGCGCCGCTGCTGGCTGCCGCAGCGGCGCTGCCGATGGTGGCACGGCGGGCTGCAGCGGCATGGGTGCTCCGAGCAGTAGGCAAAGCATTGGTTTGAATGGAATGTCGGCGGCGGTGGCGGCGGGTGCGGCGAGCATCGGCATCTATTTGGGTGGTGACGACGATGACGACAGGAACACGAGCGACCTGCCTGTCAGGGCCCTGGAGCGGCTGGCAGACACCGTGAAGGGGTATACAGCAGCTCCCACCACCACCGCCGCCTCGTCGGCGTCAGCGGCCGTGCTGCCGTCACATGCACTCCCCTCCCTGGCGCTCCACTCCCCGGAGCCCAGCACGGCCGCTGCTGCACGCCCTGGCGTGTGCGACGCCTGCTGCTGCGGATACGCCCACCGCGCAAACTCTCCAACGGCTCATGGATGCCGCAGCCACCTACAAGAAACGCCACGCGCCTCGCCGAATAGCCAGCGCTCTCACAGCTGCCACGCGGAGCAACCCCTGGCAAGGTTATGGTTCCGGAGCCTTCCCCCTGCGACCGTGACGTTGTCACAGCAAGGAGCTTCCAGCCAGCCCAGGGCGCTGCAGCGGGCGGGGCAGTTCGGCGAGGCGGTGAGGCGGTCGACGATCGCATGCATCGCGAGCACCCGAGTGGTTGATGAACGAGGCGGCAGGAACCGCGGCCCTAGTGCGCTGCTGGCGTCCACTGCGGCGCCTATGCAAGCCGCAACTGCTACCGGCACCACAGGCACTGTCGGGTTGGTCGTACCTAACGGTGCAGCTGGCGGACCTAATGGGCGGGTGTTTCTTCACAGGGCCCGTGTCATGACATCACTCGGCAGGGAGCTCAGCGGGTCTGTCCCCGGGGAGTCGACGCATCACCTCCGTCCGGCCCCCAGCTGGGCACCATTGAGGATGTGGTGGAGGTGGCGGCGCCATGCAGCCATGGGCCTGGTCGTGGGGCTGGACGAGGTGCTCCGGTCGGACGGCTTCAGCATCATGGACGGGGACGACTGTGTCGAGTGCCACCAATGCCGTGTGTGCTGGCGAGCATTTCAACGACGTCGTCATCGCTACAGCCGCGGCGACCGCCGTTATGGCCGCGGCTGCTGCACAGCAAGGAGGGCGTGTTGGTTGCACCGTCAGGGATACAGCCACTGTGAGTTCGGCGGATTCTCAGCAGCGGTGCACCAGGAGCCCCTGGCCGCCACGGTTTGGGCGCATCTTGCCTCCATGCAGGAGCTCCAATGGTCAGGCAGCAAGTCGCTGCTGGGAACAACACCGCAGCCCCTAGGTTAACGATAACATCAGCAACGGGCGCGTCAACAGCAGCATCGCTGCTGTCCGGTGCAGCTGTTGGGAGCCCGCAGCCGTTCATATGCCTGGTGGACGCGGCCAGCCCAGCACCCTCCTTGCACCGGGCGAAGCAGCAGTGGCGTTGGCGGCGGTGGCGCCTATTGCGCCAGCTCCTTTTGACGAGCTTCCCACCAGTGCCAGTGCCCCTGAGGCCTTGGGTCCTGATCCCGTCACGTCTCTCCAGCTGCCCCTGCAGGCTGCTGCCTCACGGGCCTGCCACCACGGGCACCGCCAAGCAGGCTGCTGCCATGCACGCCCTCGCGCCCCTCCCTGGACATGGCACCGGCCAGTCCAGTGCCGACGGTCCGAGAGCCGGCTACCTTCAGGGTGCAGAGCAGCCGGGAGGCGGGCAGCAGGCAGGGGAGCACCCTGCCCGGACCACCAACCAGCTCCGGTCCATCTCCTCACGCCGCCGTGCCAGCATCAACCGTGTTCTTTGAGGCGAGTGCGACTCCAAGCCCTGCGGCCCACCGGGCTTCAGGGGGATGCAGCTCTGCAGTGGGGCTGGCCGCCAGCAGCAGCTTCGAGTGGGCCAGGGCAGTGCCGGGGTGCAGCATCACAGCCCCCGTGGCAGCGCGCGCCACCGCAAGCCCGCCAGCCCACACGGATACCCACACCAGGGTACGCCAGCTGCTTACCAGCTTCTCGCTGCGGCTGGAGGAACAGCAGCAACAGCAGCAGCAGCGTGCCTTCCAGGCTGGCAACGGTGTGGGGCAGCGCTTCTCCTTGGACTGTGCACCTGGCGCTGTCCGCCTGGGGATGCAGTCGTCGGGCCAGCTGCCTTTTGGGACGTCACCGGAGGATTCCCACATGTGCTCCACTGCCGGTGCCACCCTGCTCGCTGGCTTCCCCGGCGCCACCCAAGAGCAGGTTGTAGCTGGGGGAGCTGCTGCCACCAACGGAGCGCATCCGCGACAACACCGAGTGTCGGATGGCCCCCAGCATGCGAGGTTGTCACCGGTCGGGGCAGCAGCCCCGGCAGTGGCAGGCAGCCTGCCAAGGCCCGTGCACCCGGCGGTGAGGGTGGCAGTGGCCAAATTAACCCTTCTGGTGGTGGTGGCAGCCGGGCAGCTGGAAGCCGGGACGGTGGTCTCACCGGTGGCTTTGGTTCCGGAGCTGTAGCTGCTCCCTCATTCATGTCGCCGCGCGCAGCTACACCTCCGCCACCGGCGTGGCATAAGCTGCATATCCGTGCACAGCGGGTAGGTTGTGTTGCCTCGTTAGGTGTCAGCTGCATGCAGGATACGGTAGTGATGTGGGGTGCCTACATGTGTTGGCACTTCTTTCACGTGGCGCTTGTGAGCATGTGGGTAGCTAGTCACTATGAATGCGCAACCAAATGTGGCAGTGCCAGCGGTCCTGGAACGCAACAAGTGTAGCTGAAGCCGCTGTGTACCGTATCGATCCTGCAGGGTGGTGATTGTATCAGTGAGGGTGGTAACACCAGCAACGGCGGCCATCCACTGGTACTGGTGATCACGCAAGTTGATGTTACAGAGCAGGTTCAGGCACAGCAGCAGATGGCCAGCCTGCTTCAGGAGGAGCACAAGGTGAGGGAACTCGACGGAAGCACACATACACCGGGCTGTCGTCATGGGGGTCTGGTGCTAATCCGAGCGAGCCTCCTCTCGGGAGGACTTGCTTGCTGACACCACTTGGGTCCACATGGGCGGTCCCTGCTCTGCATGGCCCCAGGGGTGATGGCCCCGCCGCTCATCATGTACGTGGATAGTTAGGCCACAATATCCGCTTGCTTCCACTGTCATCTGCGATATGCATGTGTTACGGGGCGCTTCTTACGATGCTGACTGTATGTCGCGCCCACCTTGCCAACCTTCCAGGTGCTGGAGAGCATCTTTCCGCGCCATTGCATCGAGTACCTGACACTGAGGGGCACTGGCGGGGGCCACAGCCGACCCGTGCAGCCACAACGCATGCCAGCTGCTGCAGCCCGGGCTGAGGGCTCAGTCATCAGCAGCACTGCCGGCAGCGGTGGACGCAGCATGGTGCCCCTGCCGCTGGTGGTGGCGGGTTCGGTGACACTGGCCGCCAGTGGTGACGTGCCCCCAGTGGCAGCAGCCCTGGAGGGCAGCACAGCCCGCCTGGCCTCCCTGGCCACGTGGCACCCCCTGCGTGACGATCTTATTTTGTGACATCGTGGTGAGTCGTACAGTCGTACTCGAATTCATCTTTTGATGCCGTGGATACCTCCACAAATCCGTTGTCTTTAGTGGGTCGCCAACATCGCCCGCTTTGCCGATCAACAGTTGTCATAGTGCCACGTCATGTCGATTCACAATAGGAGTGATGCCCTGCCGGACCGAAGGCTGCCGTGTTCGGCGCCACTGACCCACACACCCTGAGCACCAGCCGTTGCGTCTATACCAGCCACTCCCGTGCTCAACCCCTTCAACACCCCGCCTCAGGGTTTCACGACCGCATGCCATGCCACCGCGCCTTTCGCCATCATGGCGTTCTTGAACGACCTCTACAGCCGCTTCGACAGCCTGGTCGACATCTACAAGGTGTACAAGGTGGAGACCATCGGAGGTGAGGGCGCCGAGGGAGACGAACTGGGGGCGACGACCAGAACGAGTTCTGGGCGACCGTGTCCCCTGTGGCAGTGCGAGCCATTCTCGCTTTGGCGTTATGGGCTTGGAGCCCCATTGGACGCCCATCACATGCTTGCCACCTTATTGGCGCATGTAACGAGCTGCACCTGGCTCCCCGGCCCTGCCCTCCACCTGTCTCCCCTCCTCGCCAGACTGCTACATGGTCGCTGGCGGGCTGGTGGCGTATGACGAGGACGGCTACAAGTCCGTCATCAGTGGCCACGAGGACCCACTGCATGCCGTGAGGACGATGGAGTTCGCAAAGGTAGGAGGGGCTCGGCTCGGAGGAGTGATAGATGCAGTGGGAAAGGCCCAGATCGCTAGAGCCACCGTATGACCGTAGCCTGACACCTCCATGCGGGAGTTGCTCAATGCATCATGGTTATGGCCATAGAGCCGGCGACAGGGGCTAACTGTATGTGGCCTTGCTGCCACATCCATGTACCGAGCCCGCCGCTCATGCCCACCACCTCCCCGCCTCTGCGCCCATGTCCACTCCCGACCCCAGGCGATGGTTCGTGTCTCCCGGGAGGTGCGCATGCCGCACACGGGCGAGCCGGTGCAACTGCGGGTGGGGCTGCACAGCGGCCCCATCACCAGCGGTGTGGTGGGAGACCGCATGCCGCGCTTCTGCCTCTTCGGCGACACAGTGGTGAGTGCGCTTTGTGGCCCAGCAGTCGTGTACAGTGCCGCTGGGGTGAGCTAGGCCACCCGCCCGGACACCAGCCACATGCCTTGTGTTCGTTCACCACCGACGTCACCCCCTCGCCCCATGCGCCCTCCCGTCGTGTAAAGCCGCCGCCGATTTAGCTTAGCCGCCGAAGGTTGACATCCGACCTTTGTCTTTCGTATCCTCACCCAAGTTCTCCAGCATGCATCGCGAAACGTCCCTTTTATACGGTTTTTCTCGCACCCACGGGTCTTCCTCGAAACCCCGTCGCGTAAAATGGTTTTTACACCCCCTCGTGTATCCACTCTTTCCCCTGCAGAACGTGGCCAGCCGCATGGAGAGTACTTGCCGGCCAGGGCACATCCACGTCAGCGGCGCAACGCAGTCGCGGCTGGCGAATGAGGCGTGGCGGGACCTGGGCATGACGGAGGTCAAGGGCAAGGGCGAGATGCACACGTATGAGTGGGCGAGCGATGTGGACGACCCTTTGGACGGAGATCAAGTGCATCGCATGCTGGGCCTTTATCTATAGCAGCTGTCCTATCCCAAGTGAAGGTGATAATGATCTGCTTCCAAGAGATGAGGATCCGGCGGGACATGAAGACGCTAACGCGACGGCGATAACGTTTGAG
This sequence comes from Yamagishiella unicocca, assembly GCA_003116995.1. Lineage (NCBI taxonomy): Eukaryota > Viridiplantae > Chlorophyta > Chlorophyceae > Chlamydomonadales > Volvocaceae > Yamagishiella > Yamagishiella unicocca. Next base: position 13,088 of record BDSL01000448.1, on the reverse strand, counting down.
AAAATTGAAACCCTAGCCACGTACGTTGCGCCTGGATGGTGACAAATGCATGATGGATTTTACAGCACTATTCGCTGCTCTGGAGTTAGCTCCTCCGCACGGATCCGGCAGGCGGATCCGGAGCAGCTGTGTTCAATAGGGTCCGCCGCGCCAGGCAACCAGGTCCGACGCACAGTCCGATAAACACCGCACGTGCGACCGCGCATTTTTGGCACTCATTTTGCGCACTGTTTATAGATTGAAGTATAAAGGGTAGAAGGTCAGTACCTCGACATTGGTGTTCTTTGTGTTGTGCTGCGGGGCGCCGCATGTCAGACATTGCTCATGCTGGCAGCAGGCTACCCTGATCGCAGGGTCCGGTGTTTCAGTTAGGTCCGGTGTACGACGTTACTTAGGGGCGTGTTGTTTCGTCGGCGGATGGTGCGCGCGCAGTGGTGCCTGGGACATGGGCAGCTAGCTGACAATGCATGCATTGGCGCCTTTATGGTCAGCATCAGCACTGGGGGGGCGAGGGGTCACCTGACGGGTGCGTCGCTCGTGTCCCAGCATGGTGGCAGCTGGTGTCCAAAAGCGTGGTATTTGCCACTGGTACTTGGTACGAGCTCGTCCAACGTACGAATGCATCCCCATGTGTCGTACGAGGTACGAGGTACCAAATGAGTCCCCGCCCATTGGCACGGCAGTAGTTGAGTCAGTTGCAGTGCGATGGAATCCGTGCTAAAAGGAGCTGTGATACCGTCTTTCTGATGCCCGTCCTAGCTTTAACTTCTAGTATGTTTTCTGAGAGTTGGATTACGTTGACCGTCGGCGTGTCTGCATGCTCGGTATGAAAGGGACATCGAACGCTCAGGCCCACGCCCCCCAGGGAGGCTTCGCAAGCCCGTAGTGGTCGATGCTTTGCAATGGCTGGCAGGTGAAACTTGGCGTTCTGAATGCATGGCGTTCTGAATACACGCGGCTTTCAAAGAAGATCTCAATAGCTGGCATGGGCAACCCGTAATTGTAGAAAGTCACGCACCATGCATTGGTTTTTGAAGTGGCTGTGGGCGGCGTGATTCCTTGACGATATGGCGGGTGGTGCAGGCATACAGTAGAAGCGCAAGCTGGACGTCTGAACTCCAGGAGAATTTGGATCTGGTTATTCGTGGCACCTGGGATACCGTGGAATTGAGCGAGGGGGTGGCCGCGGGCACGATGATGATGGTTGCTGCCTGGAGTGTTGAGCATTCACCCGGCTACCACTCGGGGAACGGCCGTCTCTTGAGGAGGCGTCTTATCTCTTGAACATCCCTTGAGGGGCTGTTGAGGGACTCTCTAGCAGCCCTTTGCCTGCAGCTCAAGAGACCTGGCGGAATGCTAAAGGGGTTCACCCCAGAGACGACTGAAGGGACGCTCAAGAATATCGTAAGGGAACTGCTAAAGATGGATAAGCTCAAGGGCAGCTCCTAAGAAGGATTAAAGTTCAAGAGGACAGCTCGAGAACAGTTTTAAGACCGGCTCAAGGACAGCTAAAGTGCGCCCTTACATGTTTGATACAGATTGAAAGCAAGTTGAAAGCAAAGTTGAAAGCAAGATCGAAGGACGGTTTGAATCATAATGCTTCCTCTCAAATGTCCGTACAACCCGGCCCCTGGGCCGGGTTGTACGGATCCTCCTCCCGCTTCCTCACATTGACAGGATAGTATAATGGATAGTATGATCGAATAGCACAAGGAATCTTATTTTACATAGTTTTGAGATACATTGACTAAAGGCTGCTCATGTAGTGACTCGTAGCGTCGGACTTCTGACTTTGACCGGACTTGACCTGACAACGACTGACCCAGCCCTCACATCCGGTGACGAACCTTACGTGACTTTCCATATAACCTTATTTGGCCCTGGTTGTCCGGGCTATGGGACGATGCCTGCGGACAGGATAATCTTCACGGACGAGGCCGACCTGAAGTTGGCCATGAAGCACTTAGACGTCAACTATGGAGCATGCATTATTGCGACGACTGGTGTTGTTAATGATGCGAAGTCTGCAGCTGCTGCGGCTGCCGGTGAGTTGGACTAAGACCGGGTTCATTGGAAATGCCGCACCAAATAGACCGCGCCGTCAGGCCGCAGCAGGTTGACAGATTCCTGCAATTTCTTCAAATCCATACAGATGACCAGGCAATTCCTGTCTCGTTGGCTTGCCTGGCATCACGATTCGAGCAAGTCCTCAATGGCGAGATCAACCCGCTGGTTCCCAGCACCAGGCCGACTCCTTTATTCCTGGAGCAATCTAGCTGCTCGAGTGAACTGCACTTCAACGTACTCGCCAAAGCCCCGCGGCACCTTACCGGAGCATCTCAGCAGCCTTCAACTGCAACAAACGGTAAGCCGTTACAGCTGCGCAACAAGCAGAAGCCTGCACATACTCTGTACCATATAATTACATATCATATTCTCCGGTTTGCTGTGCAGTTCCTGTGAACAAGACCGCGGCCAAGGTCTACAGCGATGGAGCGATGAAGAGGAAATGGGCAGCAGTGATGGGCCAGGGGGCCTTTTTGCCCTGCCGGTGGACACATGTGCTTACGGTGCAGCGCCCGCGAAACGGCCAAGCAGGCGGCTGCGGAATTCCGCACGGGGTGGGGGGGCTGCTCCGGTCGGGAAGCAAGGCCATAAATTACCGGTGACAGTGGGGGTGTGGAGAAAGCCAAGGCTGTGGATAAGCCGGGCAAGAAGGCGTGTAAGTGAGCAGGACGACGTAAGCACTTAATATGCAGGACGACTTGTAGGGTTACATAAGCTGGCGGTCGACATGGGCAGGGTGACTTGAACAAACATTCTTGTGCCAGACATGTGGCAGATATTTGGTGCACCAACGTACACTCAATTGGTAGCGTGCTGTATGCTAGCGTGCGCTAGTTATTTACTGATTTCAATGTGATTTACCACGTTTCGTATGCTTGTTTGCTTGGTCCGTTAAGATGTATCCTTCTTCTCACCTTTAGCTGCTTCTTTGGGGGTCGGTTGAGTTTAGTGTGCGACTCTTTAGCGGCGAGCCTTTAGCAGGCTGTTAAGGACACCCTTGAGGAGGCCTTGAGGGCTGTCCTTTTCTGTAACCCTTTAGGTTTGAACCCTCCACACGAAAGAGAGTGCTCAAGGCGCGTGCCTCAAGGGATACTCAAGGGTCCAACTAAAGAGCAAACTCAAGGCAATAAGGTAAGGAGCGCGCTCAAGGGTAGCTCAAGAGGTCCCGTTCCCCGCGTGTACTGTTACCCTCGGTGGAGAGGAGGGCACGTAGCCTTCAATACATAGCGGGTTGAGTGCGGAGCCCTTTTGCAGGGTCATGAGGCGGCGGTGATAAGGCCCGCTTGTTGATTCCTCGTTCCAGCGGGTGATGGCTGTGACATGTGAGGCACCCTGACATGTATGGCTATCGGTCGTACCTGTGAATCATGTGCCCGTACCGCGTCGCGTACTGGTCGCCGTGCTACGGAGTCAAGCTGGAAGTAAGATGCGTCATGTACGACATATTTGCACAGCAGCCAATGAGCCAAGCAACCGAGCATGCGCGAGATGAGGTGCATGGACTGGCGCCTACCGCAGGTAGGCTCCCGAGGTGCCTGTCAGTGCTGTGTTGTAGGAGCGTTGCTAACCCGGCGCTACCCTCTACGGACTCTGGCGAGCCGTGTTATGTTCGATGGCTCGGTATGACCTTTGTTAACTGACGGTAACCACGCACGACTCCTCACTGCGCGTGTAACATGGTACCCTAGACATGGCCGCTCGATCGGGTTGGGGCGAGAGCATGATCGCTCACGTCGTTCTGTTCAGCCGCCGCATCCACCATTGTTAGGAGTAAATATAAATATGTATGTAGCCGCTTCCTCATGGCTGCTGTCGTAAACTAAAGCGTCACGTCGAAGACACCCAAGGTCGCACCAGGTCGCATCCCGATGTGGGCCTTGACTGGCAAACATGGTTGGATGTGAATACCGGTAGTCGAGGCCTAATCCGATCACCACCTCTTCTGGACTTCGTCAATGGCAACGCTCTTCGGCTGGGGAGCCCGTGACGATCTTATTTAGTATTTACCCAGGGTTATCGAGCTAGTCGACTCCAGGACCCGTAGACGCTGTCACTGCTGCAACAGCCTAGATACTTCGGTCAGTGCGAGAATATTCCACTGTTAGCCTGTCATCTAGGGTTTGCACCACATGCCCGCATGAGACGTTGGTAATACCATGTTATGGTCCATCACACAAGCAACAACGTGCAAGTTGCAGCTATCAAACACGTGCACACGCGCGTCAATAAGCTAGACACCAAGTCTCATATGCGGACGGCAGCAGCAGCCCCTTGTGGGTGCGGTGTGCTGGCTGGAGAATCTCCAGGGGCGGGTACCCCCCGCTTACACCACTTTTGGTTCTGCCCGGTGGCTCAAGCAGTGATTGCCCAACTCGAGACCCAGCTCGGTGCAGGGGTGACACGGGCGCAAGTTTGGTTGGTGCAAGCACCTACCGGGGTACAGTCCTGCGTCTGGGATGTAGTAGTCCTGGCGGCTATTACTGCCATGGAGGTGGGGGCGCCGGTTTATGGCCGCGGCCTTGAAAAGGGCGGGGGCTGGTGGTCCCCTCTTACTCCGGGTAGTGGTCTTCTGGATCGTGCCGTTCGCCGTGGGGTGGTGGAGTTTTGGGCCCTTTTGAGGGGCTTTGCTGCGCTGGGGCTTCCCCAGAAAGGCTGGGATGCAGTGGGGCCTCGGCATCCTTTCTTGCGGCTTGTCGCCAATCGCCTTGTGTGCGGGGGACCGGCGGAGGTACTGGTGGATTCCTGATCGGCCCGGGTTGTCTTGGGGAGCGGGGTCTCCCGTGCTTCATACTTTCTGGCTATATAGGCGTGTTGAGCCCTGCTAGGGGTCCGTGCCTTATGGGATGAGAGGTGGCGGGTTCCGATGTTTGCATCGTTGCGGCGCTTCACTGGTTCGTCGGGTGATGGGCTGTTAGGTTGGTTGGTGGCCAGTTCCTGATAGGGGAGCCTCTAGTGCAAATTCCCCCTGGGGTGATGGCTGCTGCTCTGTATGCCTACGGCCTGTCAACTTGGTGTTCTGATGGTTTGCCTTTGTTTCGGTGCATGTCGGTTTTATTTCCTCCGTCTTGTTCAGTGTCAGGCGATGCGCCCGATGGTTCTACCTCTTGGTCTGGAACCCACTGTAACCGTTACAACATCAAAGTCCGGGCGCTCCTGCCTCTTGCTCCTCTTACTGTACCCAAAATCAGTGCTGCACACCCGTTTGGGAGGTAGCGTCAGTACCTTCCACCCCCCTGAAAGTTACCGTCAGTAATCCACACCTCCTGGGAGGTAGTGTTAGTGCCCGCACTCCCTTTGGAAGCCATGCCAGCACCCCAAACCTCGTGAGAGTCAGGTCTCAGCGCCCTGTGCCTCTACTGGCGGGTGAGGAACACGACCCGCTCGCTTGCGGTCCGAAACGCGACAGCCTTGTCAGGGAGGAGCAACCAAGACCAGAGCTGCCAAGTACACCCGGGGCCTTGCTCATGGAACCTAACAAGCACCCACAGGGCCCCATCAGCCAGCACCACCACCACGGCCGAGCGTCAGGCGATGTGCCCGATGGTTCTACCTCTTGGTCTGGAACCCACTGTAATCATTACAACAACAACCACGGCCAACAGAGACCGAGTCCCACATATGCCCCCCAGCGGGTTAGTTCTTCAATGGCACCTTTGGCCGCTTCACAGCGACGTATGCAAAGCGTGAGTGATCGCCGTGCCATGCGGTCTCACACCCCCTCGAGATACTCCCCCCCCCTTCCCCCCGGGGGGTTGGGGCCATTATGCCCCCCCCCCTGCGTGCGCGTGGTGCAGGCGGATCCATGCGAGTCAATGAGTTAAGGCTCTGCACATGCACCCTCGCGCGCATAAGCCAGCCAGCGCGAGGGCATCGTAGAGCGCTCAAGGGCAGCCAAGTGCAGGTATGCCTTGTAGTAAGGCCCTCACCAGCCGACCGTGACCCTGCGATGTTTCCTAATCGGCTTCCTAATCCACGGGCTTTCCTCACAGGCCCCTGCGATCTACACACCAAGGGCGGCCAAGGCATCCCAAGAAATGACATAATTGAATGCTGCGAAAACTGCAGGGCCATCCGATCAGACCGTAGCAGATCCTTCCCTGGCCGCGCCGCCGTTCGGCCGTAATATCAGGAGCCGCCAGAGACAGCAGCCAGGACAAAATCCCGCCGCTAGGTGGATAACAACACTGCAGACCCCCAGTTAGCTTGCCATCGGTTGCAGGGCTCGGGCACGCCCGCCGTGCCGTACATTCCCTTACCACGCCTCGCCAACCGGAGGTGTGAACCCAGCCGCAGCCTCCACAAAAAAGTTAGAAAAGTTCGCCAGCCTATTAAATGCAATAGGCTCCGACGTTACTTGGCAAGGCGCCGGCTACATGGCGGCTACTAGTGTCAGGAGCCAACAGAACACCAGGATTGAGATCTGGATACCTCAGTTCAGACCCTTGCCAGACGGATGGTAGTTTTGCTCCAGCGGAGAACACGGCTTCTGCCTAGTCGGGCGTGGCCCTGGAAGTATACAGGAGGCAGCGACGGCTGGCGGCGGCAGGGGAAAAGGAAAACCTCCAAAAGCAGACCCACGCACCAAAGTGATGCTACGCGCCCTGCCTGGAGCGGCAAGAAAGACGTTGCCCCCAAACCCCGTAAGGACTACAATACATCCAGACGCACAAGATGCCTGCTGCTGACAATGATCAATTATAGGGCTGTTTAAAGCCATCTCAAGGGGCGTTAATAGCACCTTACCTACTTGCGTGACAACGGCAATGGAACGGTAACGGGTACTCCGCCAAACATCGCGCTATGCGGAAATTTCCTCGTTGCCGCGCTGGCGATGCAATCAGCCGCTGTGCTTCCAAGGCGTCAAAAATCGTTTATTCGATTGGTCCCGATTGCGCTACCGAGCCACGGTTAGCTGATTCCGTTCACTTCATGGCGCGCCCCGGTCAAGTAAAACCTTACGGTATCCTTCTTCAGCAGGAGAAATGCGATCGCGCCCATGCTCGTTGCATTCATATTTCCAAGGCAATCCTTATTTGGCTAGTTGCAGGCCAGACCGGACGGCTGCACCGACGCGTCGCCCTTCACAACCCGTTCAATCGTTGCACTGCAGCCATTTAGGAACGCTCTAGAGGTACAGCCCCAGCACGCGCTGCACTTGATCCCCACCCAGCAGTCCGTCTACGTCGCCTCCCCACTCATACGTGTGCATCTCGCCCTTGCCCTTGACCTCCGTCATGCCCAGGTCCCGCCACGCCTCATTCGCCAGCCGCGACTGCGTTGCGCCGCTGACGTGGATGTGCCCTGGCCGGCAAGTACTCTCCATGCGGCTGGCCACGTTCTGCAGGGGAAAGAGTGGATACACGAGGGGGTGTAAAAACCATTTTACGCGACGGGGGTTCGAGGAAGACCCGTGGATGCGAGAAAAAACCGTATAAAAGGGACGTTTCGCGATGCATGCTGGAGAACTTGGGTGAGGACACGAAAGACAAAGGTCGGATGTCGACCTTTGGCGGCTAAGCTAAATCGGCGGCGGCTTTACACGACGGGGGGGCGCATGGGGCGAGGGGGTGACGTCGGTGGTGAACGAACACAAGGCATGTGGCTGGTGTCCGGCGGGTGGCCTAGCTCACCCCAGCGGCACTGTACACGACTGCTGGGCCGCAGGGCGCACTCACCACGGTGTCGCCGAAGAGGCAGAAGCGCGGCATGCGGTCTCCCACCACACCGCTGGTGATGGGGCCGCTGTGCAGCCCCACCCGCAGTTGCACCGGCTCGCCAGTGTGCGGCATGCGCACCTCCCGGGAGACACGAACCATCGCCTGGGGTCGGGAGTGGACATGGGCGCAGAGGCGGGGAGGTGGTGGGCATGAGCGGCGGGCTCGGTACATGGATGTGGCAGCAAGGCCACATACAGTTAGCCCCTGTCGCCGGCTCTATGGCCATAACCATGATGCATTGAGCAACTCCCGCATGGAGGTGTCAGGCTACGGTCATACGGTGGCTCTAGCGATCTGGGCCTTTCCCACTGCATCTATCACTCCTCCGAGCCGAGCCCCTCCTACCTTTGCGAACTCCATCGTCCTCACGGCATGCAGTGGGTCCTCGTGGCCACTGATGACGGACTTGTAGCCGTCCTCGTCGTACGCCACCAGCCCGCCAGCGACCATGTAGCAGTCTGGCGAGGAGGGGAGCCAGGTGGAGGGCAGGGCCGGGGAGCCAGGTGGAGGGCAGGGCCGGGGAGCCAGGCGCAGCTCGTTACATGCGGCTATGATGCGGTTGAGCCTACCCAAGCATTGTGGACATGGGGACTTCAGGTCCTAAATGCCAAACCCGCCCCTGGCCGTCTGCAGCCGGCCCTCTCAGTTCGCCTCCCTTGGGCCCCCTCACCTCCGATGGTCTCCACCTTGTACACCTTGTAGATGTCGACCAGGCTGTCGAAGCGGCTAAAGAGGTCGTTCAGAAACGCCATGACGTTAATGGCCTCGGTGCATGGCATGCGGTCGTGAAACCCTGAGGCGGGGACAGGTTGGGAAAGGGAGGGGTGAGGTTGGGACTGTTTTGAGGTAGGGGAGGGACACGGTTGGGAACGGGCTCGGCAAGGGAGGGGTTCGGTTGAGAAGGAGGGGTTTGGTTGGGCAGGCAAGGGGTTCGGTTGGGGTGGGGTTGGGCAGGTGTCCGACGCGGAACCCTTTGGACTTGGGGCTTTACACAGTTGCAGGGTATAACTGCACACGGTGCGCTGCCTGTCTGAGCCCTTTCTGGCACACACGCCATGCAAGCTACACAGGACCCTCCGCACACCAGTTTGTTCAGTATGCAACACCAACAGGGTGGTGCTGTACAGGCTTCTCTCAGGGCTGTCCACGGCAGTAGAGACCTGTCCCAGGGTTTTCCAAAATCTGAATGCTAGCCCAGTGGTGTGGTAGGGCGTCAGACATCCAGCACAGTGCCCTGGGGCCCCCCGCAAATTTGAGGGACTTAACATCCCTCTTTGGTCGGCCCACCATGGCCGTGGCAAATATCTATTGGCACATCAATACCCCCAGCGCCCCCAGTACCCACCACGATGTCGCAAAACATGATGGTCACACACGGGTGCCATGTGGCCAGGGAGGCCAGTTTTGGAGCGTTGCCTGTGGGGCAGCGCAGCAGGCAGCCACTGTTGCCACTGAGGCAGCTGTCGCTGCGAGGGCGGTTGGCTCCGGTGGTCGATCGGTTGAGGCCCCGGGCGTCGCTTGCAGTGGCCGGTCCCGGTGCGTTGGCCGCGTTGCTCAACGTCATGTACTCGATAACGTGGCGGGGGAAAATGCTCTCGAGCACCTTCACAAGGCGCGAGGAAAGACGACTGAAGGGTTAGCAGCAGGCTGACAGTGCGGTTCGGTCCAGAGCATAAGGACACATTTTAAACTTTAACGGTAACTGGAGAACGAACACTATACACACAAGTTGTGATCCTTGTTTGCTGTGACGGTGACGCCTCTGTCCTCTAGAAGCTTTGCTCCCTGGCCACAAGGGGACAAGCAGGTACGGCCATCACAGCTCTCACGTGTGGAAACCAGCTACCAACACACCCCTTTGACCATCCACCAACGCATAGTGCTTAACACCATACCGTTACAGAACGGAACCCACGCACACGCACACAGTGGCTGCTGACCTTGTGCTCCTGCTCAAGTAGCCGGGACAGGCGAGTCTGTGCCTCAACCTGCTCCGAAACATCGATCTGGGTCAACACCAGCGTCAGGGGCCCCGGTGGCCCCTCATGGACACACAAGCCGCCCCAGGTGCCGTCCCGTCAGGGCTGAGTGCGGCCTGCACCCCGTCACAGTGGTTACCGGTATCCCCCTCTGGAGGGTCACAGGCTGTGATGTGGATCTTGTGATGCACCGGGCGGCCCGGCCGTGGCACCAGTGGTGGCGCCTGCCAGCTCACTGTCATTGGGGCTGGCATGGACGACCCAAGGAAGGAGCGATTGGCAGTCGAGGTTGCGGTGTGGGATGCCAAGCCGCCACCACCCGCGGCGGCTGGGGCCATCAAGTTGTTTGACCTAGAGACGTGTGCTGACGGCTGGACACTGTTGTTGTGAGAGAGGGCCACTGGGGCATCCACATCAACTGTGTGCAGCACGTCCGAAGGGGACATCGGATGCTCATCCCATCGGATCCTTTGTGTGTCCACCTGTTGGAGCTGCGCGCCGGATCGCCGTGCGTGGGTCATCTTATACCCTAGGGAGGGGGACGCTGTCCCAGCAATGGAGGCCCCCGACGATCCATGACGGGCGTGTCTGCACCCGACGCACTGTCAAACTGTTGGGAGAAGCTGGTCAACAGCTTCTGCACACGTATGACAGGGTCATGGCGCCGGTCCCTACGCCGTGCAGCCCGGGCGGCCGGTGAGTCGCTGGGGCTGCCCGTCGGGGTTGTCTCAGGGCGAGAAGTCACCAGGTTACGGAACTCACCCCCCTCACTGCCCCCAAGCATCAGCCCACGGGCGGCTGCAGCCGAGCGCTCGGTGTCTCCAAAAGGCAGCAGCGTGCTGCGCCCTGGTGACTGCCCAGCAGCAGCAAATGCGCTCCGAAGCCGTGCCTCATGCGTGGCTTCTGCTGCCAGCGCCGCCGTGACGGCGCCCTCTTCGCGCCCGTTAGAGCTCTGGAGCGCACTGCTGTACGACCGGTTGCATCATACGGGCAGTAGGTGGACGTATGAGCGAACCGCTTGATAATAAGGGAAAGGCAGCTGCAGCACGCCTGCCATTGGCAGCTATCATTGCTGCCACACCCTCAGCACCCGCCAGCGCTGGAATGTCGCACTCACTGATGGACGTCGCGAGGGTGATATTCTCATCGAATATGCCGCTGTAGGTCCCCTGGGTGCTGCTGTCCTGGGTGAACAGAAGTGGATGAACGCCGGTGCCACCACCACCACCACACCCGCCTGCTTCCACCTGAGCTCCCATAAACGACCATCCCCGTTACAGATTGGTGGCCGCGTTGTGCGGCAGCGGAGCGCGCCTCTCCGCCTTGAGAACACTACCTGTGTACCAGCGGTGGTGGCAGTGACAGCGCCGTCGGTGGTGCCCTTGCCAGCCTGGTGCCGCTACTATTCCCGCCAGCCACTGTCTTGGTGGCCAGCACCAGCGGTGGTGGCCTTGCACGCCCGGCGCCCTGCTCCTTCTCACCTTCCCCCTCCTGCTGCTCACCCATGTCCCGTTGCTGATGTAACGGCTGCGACTGCACCTGCGGCTTGTGGCTGCGGCGAATCTTCAAAATTGATGCCGCACGCCGAGTTACGCACGACCCAGAACGATTCCGTGACTGTCTCACCCAGCGCAATGTCCATAGTGCTCTGCCCTGTTGTTATGACAGCTGGTGCTGCGGCCAAGACCGAGTTGCTGCAGCTAGTACGGGAGTTGAAGCCCGGCTCCAGGTCTCTTATCTCATCTGCACAGTCCGCTGTGGACTGGTCTATGTCAGGCGGGCGCTTCACCTGCGGCTCCCTGGACAATAAGGCCACCGAGCCAGTCACTCCCAGGGTGGGGGAGGGTGGTGAGAGCAGCAACACCGGCTTCAGCGGGCTCTCCTCCACTGGCCTTCTGCTGCTGTTGCTGTTGCTGAAGTGAGTGGGAGTGGACGTGCTGCCCTGCTACAGCCACGGGGCCCATGTCGCCACAGTGCCGGCCCTCCGCATCACCACGCTGTAGCAGCTCCAGGCCGTTGCTGCTCCTTGTGTGTCTCGTCCACTCCACAGCTGGTAAGTCCGTCGCCGCAGCTTGACACCTCCGTCTCCCCCACGAGACACAGGGTGCTCGTGCTCTTCCGGGGCCGCAACTTGACTTGGCCCCCACCCGCCCCACCCGGCACATCGCCATCAGCTTGGTGCCAGGGGCCAGAAGGGCGAGCATCGCTGCCTCCGTGCTGGTGCAAGGGCTCGCAGTTCCAATTTCGGGCAGGGAAGCCGTGCCATTGGCTGCTCCCCGTGTGGGGGCTCCAGAGCTCGATGGGGGGGCTGCAGGACAGGGTGCTTCGGATGCTGTAGCTGGCAGCAGCAGCAGCGGCGGTAGCAGCGGCAGCGGCAGGAGCAGCAGCGACAGCAGCTGCCCCACCACCGGATACCCGCGGAACTGACCTGGCCCCTGCAGAGGAGCCGATAGCGAAGCAAGCCATGGCGAAGGAGCCGCTGGCGGCGGCGGTGGTTATCCCACCACGACCACTTGACGCCTGTATCAGCGTGTCACCCAGCGTGCTGGCAGCACGGCGAGGTGCACGGCGCCGTTTGGCTGAGGCGTAGGCATTTGCTGCATCGACAATGCGCAGCATCATGGTGTCCGTCGGCTGAGCTGCCGGCTGCGCCTGTCCTGCCTGCAACCGTGGTAGTGACGGTGACATGCCATCACCGCTGGTGCCACCACCACCACCACCACCCATATTGGACCTTCCAGTGGTGGAGTGGCCCCCGGCGGCACGCACACAACGCCGGGGGCTTGCCAGCGCCGTGCACCTGTCCGACAGAGTTGCTGCGTCTGCAGCGCTGTTGCCCTGGCGAAAGGTGGCCTCTTCGTCCATCTGGGGCCCGCACGAGCTGCTGGCCACAGCCCCATCTGCCGCCGTCCCCTGCAGCATCTCTGGATGCGGCGGCGGCTGTGACCCTTCCTGGTCATCCATGGGCATGTTCGCTGAGGTGAAGAGGCTCGAGTGTACGCCACGGAGAGCCGGCTGCGTTCGATGAGGGGTGGGCCGGGCACGGCGGCCCGCCCGAGTGCTTCACCACGCCAGCGCCACCCGTAGCACCTGTCGATGTCAGCCCAGCTGGCTGAGCAGGCGCGCCGAGGTGGCCCCAGGCGCGAGCCGCATCCAACCGGCACACTGCCGCTCCGGGATTCAAAGAGGAAGACGCGACAGCGCAGCAGCAGCACGCTCCATCAAGCCCCGATCCATCCTGCCCATGCTGAAGGACTGGGACCTGCCAGCAGACCTGTCGGCTCTCGAGCGCTGGCCCCACGAGCCTTAGACAGTTGACTGCGGG
>BDSL01000447.1:0-21195 GCA_003116995.1 Yamagishiella unicocca | reverse complement strand
TTGATTTCTTCTCCTGAACAAAATGAGTATAATATTGCTATACTTTGCCGTACATTGTGGTACTGTACTGCTAAACCCTATTAATAAATCCCAAAGATGTACAGCAGTGCCAAATCAGGCCCAAGATCGATCCAAGTGGGATCCAATAATATTATAATATTATATGTCCTAATTAAGGGCCAATGGCCAAGAATAAATATTTTTGGTCCTAGGTTACACTTTTGGCCTCCTGATGGTTTATCCATGGTTCGGGGCATGGTCCACCCCAAAAAAATTTTTTGATGGCACCAACTGCCTTGATTTCTTCTCCTGAACAAAATGAGTATAATATTGCTATACTTTGCCGTACATTGTGGTACTGTACTGCTAAACCCTATTAATAAATCCCAAAGATGTGACAGCAGTGCCAAATCAGGCCCAAGATCGATCCAAGTGAGATCCAATAATATTATAAATATTATATGTCCTAAATTAAGGGCCAATGGCCAAGAATAAATATTTTTGGTCCTAGGTTACACTTTTGGCCTCCTGATGGTTTATCCATGGTTTCGGGGCATGGTCCACCCCCAAAATTTTTTGATGGCACCACTGCCTTGATTTCTTCTCCTGAACAAAATGAGTATAATATTGCTATACTTTGCCGTACATTGTGGTACTGTACTGCTAAACCCTATTAATAAATCCCAAAGATGTACAGCAGTGCCAAATCAGGCCCAAGATCGATCCAAAGTGGATCCAATAATATTATAAATATTATATGTCCTAATTAAGGGCCAATGGCCAAGAATAAATATTTTTGGTCCTAGGTTACACTTTTGGCCTCCTGATGGTTTATCCATGGTTTCGGGCATGGTCCACCCCCAAAAAATTTTTGATGGCACCAACTGCCTTGATTTCTTCTCCTGAACAAAATGAGTATAATATTGCTATACTTTGCCGTACATTGTGGTACTGTACTGCTAAACCCTATTAATAAATCCCAAAGATGTACAGCAGTGCCAAATCAGGCCCAAGATCGATCCAAGTGAGATCCAATAATATTATAAATATTATATGTCCTAATTAAGGGCCAATGGCCAAGAATAAATATTTTTGGTCCTAGGTTACACTTTTGGCCTCCTGATGGTTTATCCATGGTTTCGGGGCATGGTCCACCCCCAAAAAATTTTTGATGGCACCAACTGCCTTGATTTCTTCTCCTGAACAAAATGAGTATAATATTGCTATACTTTGCCGTACATTGTGGTACTGTACTGCTAAACCCTATTAATAAATCCCAAAGATGTACAGCAGTGCCAAATCAGGCCCAAGATCGATCCAAGTGAGATCCAATAATATTATAAATATTATATGTCCTAATTAAGGGCCAATGGCCAAGAATAAATATTTTTGGTCCTAGGTTACACTTTTGGCCTCCTGATGGTTTATCCATGGTTTTCGGGGCATGGTCCACCCCCAAAAAATTTTTGATGGCACCAACTGCCTTGATTTCTTCTCCTGAACAAAATGAGTATAATATTGCTATACTTTGCCGTACATTGTGGTACTGTACTGCTAAACCCTATTAATAAATCCCAAAGATGTACAGCAGTGCCAAATCAGGCCCAAGATCGATCCAAGTGGGATCCAATAATATTATAAATATTATATGTCCTAATTAAGGGCCAATGGCCAAGAATAATATTTTTGGTCCTAGGTTACACTTTTGGCCTCCTGATGGTTTATCCATGGTTTCGGGGCATGGTCCACCCCCAAAAATTTTTTTGATGGCACCAACTGCCTTGATTTCTTCTCCTGAACAAAATGAGTATAATATTGCTATACTTTGCCGTACATTGTGGTACTGTACTGCTAAACCCTATTAATAAATCCCAAAGATGTACAGCAGTGCCAAATCAGGCCCAAGATCGATCCAAGTGGATCCATAATATTATAAATATTATATGTCCTAATTAAGGGCCAATGGCCAAGAATAAATATTTTTGGTCCTAGGTTACACTTTTGGCCTCCTGATGGTTTATCCATGGTTTCGGGGCATGGTCCACCCCCAAAAAATTTTTTTGATGGCACCAACTGCCTTGATTTTTCTTCTCCTGAACAAAATGAGTATAATATTGCTATACTTTGCCGTACATTGTGGTACTGTACTGCTAAACCCTATTAATAAATCCCAAAGATGTACAGCAGTGCCAAATCAGGCCCAAGATCGATCCAAGTGAGATCCAATAATATTATAAATATTATATGTCCTAATTAAGGGCCAATGGCCAAGAATAAATATTTTTGGTCCTAGGTTACACTTTTGGCCTCCTGATGGTTATTCCATGGTTTCGGGGCATGGTCCACCCCCAAAAAATTTTTTTGATGGCACCAACTGCCTTGATTTCTTCTCCTGAACAAAATGAGTATAATATTGCTATACTTTGCCGTACATGTGGTACTGTACTGCTAAACCCTATTAATAAATCCCCAAAGATGTACAGCAGTGCCAAATCAGGCCCAAGATCGATCCAAGTGAGATCCAATAATATTATAAATATTATATGTCCTAATTAAGGGCCAATGGCCAAGAATAAATATTTTTGGTCCTAGGTTACACTTTTGGCCTCCTGATGGTTTATCCATGGTTTCGGGGCATGGTCCACCCCCAAAAATTTTTTGATGGCACCAACTGCCTTGATTTCTTCTCCTGAACAAAATGAGTATAATATTGCTATACTTTGCCGTACATTGTGGTACTGTACTGCTAAACCCTATTAATAAATCCCAAAGATGTACAGCAGTGCCAAATCAGGCCCAAGATCGATCCAAGTGGATCCAATAATATTATAAATATTATATGTCCTAATTAAGGGCCAATGGCCAAGAATAAATATTTTTGGTCCTAGGTTACACTTTTGGCCTCCTGATGGTTTATCCATGGTTTCGGGGCATGGTCCACCCCCAAAAAATTTTTTGATGGCACCAACTGCCTTGATTTCTTCTCCTGAACAAAATGAGTATAATATTGCTATACTTTGCCGTACATTGTGGTACTGTACTGCTAAACCCTATTAATAAAATCCCAAAGATGTACAGCAGTGCCAAATCAGGCCCAAGATCGATCCAAGTGAGATCCAATAATATTATAAATATTATATGTCCTAATTAAGGGCCAATGGCCAAGAATAAATATTTTTGGTCTTTTTCCTGATGGTTTATCCATGGTTTCGGGGCATGGTCCACCCCCAAAAATTTTTTGATGGCACCAACTGCCTTGATTTCTTCTCCTGAACAAAATGAGTATAATATTGCTATACTTTGCCGTACATTGTGGTACTGTACTGCTAAACCCTATTAATAAATCCCAAAGATGTACAGCAGTGCCAAATCAGGCCCAAGATCGATCCAAGTGGGATCCAATAATATTATAATATTATATGTCCTAATTAAGGGCCAATGGCCAAGAATAAATATTTTTGGTCCTAGGTTACACTTTTGGCCTCCTGATGGTTTATCCATGGTTTCGGGGCATGGTCCACCCCAAAAAATTTTTTGATGGCACCAACTGCCTTGATTTCTTCTCCTGAACAAAATGAGTATAATATTGCTATACTTTGCCGTACATTGTGGTACTGCTAAACCCTATTAATAAATCCCAAAGATGTACAGCAGTGCCAAATCAGGCCCAAGATCGATCCAAGTGAGATCCAATAATATTATAAATATTATATGTCCTAATTAAGGGCCAATGGCCAAGAAATATTTTTACTTTTGGCCTCCTGATGGCGGGGCATGGTCCACCCCAAAAAATTTTTTTGATGGCACCAACTGCCTTGATTCCTCCCTGAAACAAAATGGTATAATATTGCTATACTTTGCCGTACGTGGTACTGTACTGCTAAACCCTATTAATAAATCCCAAAGATGTACAGCAGTGCCAAATCAGGCCCAAGATCGATCCAAGTGAGATCCAATAATATTATAAATATTATATGTCCTAATTAAGGGCCAATGGCCAAGAATAAATATTTTTGGTCCTAGGTTACACTTTTGGCCTCCTGATATCCATGGTTTCGGGGCATGGTCCACCCCCAAAAAATTTTTTTGATGGCACCAACTGCCTTGATTTCTTCTCCTGAACAAAATGAGTATAATATTGCTATACTTTGCCGTACATTGTGGTACTGTACTGCTAAACCCTATTAATAAATCCCAAAGATGTACAGCAGTGCCAAATCAGGCCCAAGATCGATCCAAGTGAGATCCAATAAATTATTATATTAATGTCCTAATTAAGGGCCAATGGCCAAGAATAAATATTTTTGGTCCTAGGTTACACTTTTGGCCTCCTGATGGTTTATCCATCGGGGCATGGTCCCCCCAAAATTTTTTGATGGCACCAACTGCCTTGATTTCTTCTCCTGAACAAAATGAGTATAATATTGCTATACTTTGCCGTACATTGTGGTACTGTACTGCTAAACCCTATTAATAAATCCCAAAGATGTACAGCAAAAATTTTTTGATGGCACCAACTGCCTTGATTTCTTCTCCTGAACAAAATGAGTATAATATTGCTATACTTTGCCGTACATTGTGGTACTGTACTGCTAAACCCTATTAATAAATCCCAAAGATGTACAGCAGTGCCAAATCAGGCCCAAGATCGATCCAAGTGAGATCCAATAATATTTATAAATATTTATGTCCTAATTAAGGGCCAATGGCCAAGAATAAATATTTTTTGGTCCTAGGTTACACTTTTGGCCTCCTGATGGTTTATCCATGGTTTCGGGGCATGGTCCACCCCCAAAAAATTTTTTGATGGCACCAACTGCCTTGATTTCTTCTCCTGAACAAAATGACTATAATATTGCTATACTTTTGCCGTACATTGTGGTACTGTACTGCTAAACCCTATTAATAAATCCCAAAGATTACAGCAGTGCCAAATCAGGCCCAAGATCGATCCAAGTGAGATCCAATAATATTATAAATATTATATGTCCTAATTAAGGGCCAATGGCCAAGAATAATATTTTTGGTCCTAGGTTACACTTTTGGCCTCCTGATGTTTATCCATGGTTTCGGGGCATGGTCACCCCCAAAAAATTTTTGATGGCACAACTGCCTTGATTTCTTCTCCTGAACAAATGAGTATAATATTGCTATACTTTGCCGTACATTGTGGTACTGTACTGCTAAACCCTATTAATAAATCCCAAAGATGTACAGCAGTGCCAAATCAGGCCCAAGATCGATCCAAGTGAGATCCAATAATATTATAAATATTATATGTCCTAATTAAGGGCCAATGGCCAAGAATAAATATTTTTGGTCCTAGGTTACACTTTTGGCCTCCTGATGGTTTATCCATGGTTTCGGGGCATGGTCCACCCCAAAAAATTTTTTGATGGCACCAACTGCCTTGATTTCTTCTCCTGAACAAAATGATATAATATTGCTATACTTTGCCGTACATTGTGGTACTGTACTGCTAAACCCTATTAATAAATCCCAAAGATGTACAGCAGTGCCAAATCAGGCCCAAGATCGATCCAAGTGAGATCCAATAATATTATAAATATTATATGTCCTAATTAAGGGCCAATGGCCAAGAATAAATATTTTTGGTCCTAGGTTACACTTTTGGCCTCCTGATGGTTTATCCATGGTTTCGGGGCATGGTCCACCCCCAAAAATTTTTTTGATGGCACCAACTGCCTTGATTTCTTCTCCTGAACAAAATGAGTATAATATTGCTATACTTTGCCGTACATTGTGGTACTGTACTGCTAAACCCTATTAATAAATCCCAAAGATGTACAGCAGTGCCAAATCAGGCCCAAGATCGATCCAAGTGAGATCCAATAATATTATAAATATTATATGTCCTAATTAAGGGCCAATGGCCAAGAATAAATATTTTTGGTCCTAGGTTACACTTTTGGCCTCCTGATGGTTTATCCATGGTTTCGGGGCATGGTCCACCCCCAAAAATTTTTTGATGGCACCACTGCCTTGATTTCTTCTCCTGAA
Organism: Yamagishiella unicocca; assembly: GCA_003116995.1. Classification (NCBI taxonomy): domain Eukaryota; kingdom Viridiplantae; phylum Chlorophyta; class Chlorophyceae; order Chlamydomonadales; family Volvocaceae; genus Yamagishiella; species Yamagishiella unicocca. Next base: position 15,174 of record BDSL01000447.1, on the reverse strand, counting down.
CAAAATGACTATAATATTGCTATACTTTGCCGTACATTGTGGTACTGTACTGCTAAACCCTATTAATAAATCCCAAAGATGTACAGCAGTGCCAAATCAGGCCCAAGATCGATCCAAGTGAGATCCAATAATATTATAAATATTATATGTCCTAATTAAGGGCCAATGGCCAAGAATAAATATTTTTGGTCCTAGGTTACACTTTTGGCCTCCTGATGGTTTATCCATGGTTTCGGGGCATGGTCCACCCCAAAAAATTTTTTGATGGCACCAACTGCCTTGATTTCTTCTCCTGAACAAAATGATATAATATTGCTATACTTTGCCGTACATTGTGGTACTGTACTGCTAAACCCTATTAATAAATCCCAAAGATGTACAGCAGTGCCAAATCAGGCCCAAGATCGATCCAAGTGAGATCCAATAATATTATAAATATTATATGTCCTAATTAAGGGCCAATGGCCAAGAATAAATATTTTTGGTCCTAGGTTACACTTTTGGCCTCCTGATGGTTTATCCATGGTTTCGGGGCATGGTCCACCCCCAAAAAATTTTTTGATGGCACCAACTGCCTTGATTTCTTCTCCTGAACAAAATGAGTATAATATTGCTATACTTTGCCGTACATTGTGGTACTGTACTGCTAAACCCTATTAATAAATCCCAAAGATGTACAGCAGTGCCAAATCAGGCCCAAGATCGATCCAAGTGAGATCCAATAATATTATAAATATTATATGTCCTAATTAAGGGCCAATGGCCAAGAATAAATATTTTTGGTCCTAGGTTACACTTTTGGCCTCCTGATGGTTTATCCATGGTTTCGGGGCATGGTCCACCCCCAAAAAATTTTTTGATGGCACCAACTGCCTTGATTTCTTCTCCTGAACAAAATGAGTATAATATTGCTATACTTTGCCGTACATTGTGGTACTGTACTGCTAAACCCTATTAATAAATCCCAAAGATGTACAGCAGTGCCAAATCAGGCCCAAGATCGATCCAAGTGGATCCAATAATATTATAAATATTATATGTCCTAATTAAGGGCCAATGGCCAAGAATAAATATTTTTGGTCCTAGGTTACACTTTTGGCCTCCTGATGGTTTATCCATGGTTTCGGGGCATGGTCCACCCCCAAAAATTTTTTGATGGCACCAACTGCCTTGATTTCTTCTCCTGAACAAAATGAGTATAATATTGCTATACTTTGCCGTACATTGTGGTACTGTACTGCTAAACCCTATTAATAAATCCCAAAGATGTACAGCAGTGCCAAATCAGGCCCAAGATCGATCCAAGTGAGATCCAATAATATTATAAATATTATATGTCCTAATTAAGGGCCAATGGCCAAGAATAAATATTTTTGGTCCTAGGTTACACTTTTGGCCTCCTGATGGTTTATCCATGGTTTCGGGGCATGGTCCACCCCCAAAAAATTTTTTGATGGCACCAACTGCCTTGATTTCTTCTCCTGAACAAAATGAGTATAATATTGCTATACTTTGCCGTACATTGTGGTACTGTACTGCTAAACCCTATTAATAAATCCCAAAGATGTACAGCAGTGCCAAATCAGGCCCAAGATCGATCCAAGTGAGATCCAATAATATTATAAATATTATATGTCCTAATTAAGGGCCAATGGCCAAGAATAAATATTTTTGGTCCTAGGTTACACTTTTGGCCTCCTGATGGTTTATCCATGGTTTCGGGGCATGGTCCACCCCCAAAAATTTTTTGATGGCACCAACTGCCTTGATTTCTTCTCCTGAACAAAATGAGTATAATATTGCTATACTTTGCCGTACATTGTGGTACTGTACTGCTAAACCCTATTAATAAATCCCAAAGATGTACAGCAGTGCCAAATCAGGCCCAAGATCGATCCAATGGGATCCAATAATATTATAAATATTATATGTCCTAATTAAGGGCCAATGGCCAAGAATAAATATTTTTGGTCCTAGGTTACACTTTTGGCCTCCTGATGGTTTATCCATGGTTTCGGGGCATGGTCCACCCCCAAAAATTTTTTGATGGCACCAACTGCCTTGATTTCTTCTCCTGAACAAAATGAGTATAATATTGCTATACTTTGCCGTACATTGTGGTACTGTACTGCTAAACCCTATTAATAAATCCCAAAGATGTACAGCAGTGCCAAATCAGGCCCAAGATCGATCCAAGTGAGATCCAATAATATTATAAATATTATATGTCCTAATTAAGGGCCAATGGCCAAGAATAAATATTTTTGGTCCTAGGTTACACTTTTGGCCTCCTGATGGTTTATCCATGGTTTCGGGGCATGGTCCACCCCCAAAAAATTTTTTGATGGCACCAACTGCCTTGATTTCTTCTCCTGAACAAAATGATATAATATTGCTATACTTTGCCGTACATTGTGGTACTGTACTGCTAAACCCTATTAATAAATCCCAAAGATGTACAGCAGTGCCAAATCAGGCCCAAGATCGATCCAAGTGAGATCCAATAATATTATAAATATTATATGTCCTAATTAAGGGCCAATGGCCAAGAATAAATATTTTTGGTCCTAGGTTACACTTTTGGCCTCCTGATGGTTTATCCATGGTTTCGGGGCATGGTCCACCCCCAAAAAATTTTTTGATGGCACCAACTGCCTTGATTTCTTCTCCTGAACAAAATGAGTATAATATTGCTATACTTTGCCGTACATTGTGGTACTGTACTGCTAAACCCTATTAATAAATCCCAAAGATGTACAGCAGTGCCAAATCAGGCCCAAGATCGATCCAAGTGAGATCCAATAATATTATAAATATTATATGTCCTAATTAAGGGCCAATGGCCAAGAATAAATATTTTTGGTCCTAGGTTACACTTTTGGCCTCCTGATGGTTTATCCATGGTTTCGGGGCATGGTCCACCCCCAAAAAATTTTTTGATGGCACCAACTGCCTTGATTTCTTCTCCTGAACAAAATGACTATAATATTGCTATACTTTGCCGTACATTGTGGTACTGTACTGCTAAACCCTATTAATAAATCCCAAAGATGTACAGCAGTGCCAAATCAGGCCCAAGATCGATCCAAGTGAGATCCAATAATATTATAAATATTATATGTCCTAATTAAGGGCCAATGGCCAAGAATAAATATTTTTGGTCCTAGGTTACACTTTTGGCCTCCTGATGGTTTATCCATGGTTTCGGGGCATGGTCCACCCCCAAAATTTTTTTGATGGCACCAACTGCCTTGATTTCTTCTCCTGAACAAAATGAGTATAATATTGCTATACTTTGCCGTACATTGTGGTACTGTACTGCTAAACCCTATTAATAAATCCCAAAGATGTACAGCAGTGCCAAATCAGGCCCAAGATCGATCCAATGGGATCCAATAATATTATAAATATTATATGTCCTAATTAAGGGCCAATGGCCAAGAATAAATATTTTTGGTCCTAGGTTACACTTTTGGCCTCCTGATGGTTTATCCATGGTTTCGGGGCATGGTCCACCCCCAAAAATTTTTTGATGGCACCATCTGCCTTGATTTCTTCTCCTGAACAAAATGAGTATAATATTGCTATACTTTGCCGTACATTGTGGTACTGTACTGCTAAACCCTATTAATAAATCCCAAAGATGTACAGCAGTGCCAAATCAGGCCCAAGATCGATCCAAGTGAGATCCAATAATATTATAAATATTATATGTCCTAATTAAGGGCCAATGGCCAAGAATAAATATTTTTGGTCCTAGGTTACACTTTTGGCCTCCTGATGGTTTATCCATGGTTTCGGGGCATGGTCCACCCCCAAAAAATTTTTTGATGGCACCAACTGCCTTGATTTCTTCTCCTGAACAAAATGACTATAATATTGCTATACTTTGCCGTACATTGTGGTACTGTACTGCTAAACCCTATTAATAAATCCCAAAGATGTACAGCAGTGCCAAATCAGGCCCAAGATCGATCCAAGTGAGATCCAATAATATTATAAATATTATATGTCCTAATTAAGGGCCAATGGCCAAGAATAAATATTTTTGGTCCTAGGTTACACTTTTGGCCTCCTGATGGTTTATCCATGGTTTCGGGGCATGGTCCACCCCCAAAAAATTTTTTGATGGCACCAACTGCCTTGATTTCTTCTCCTGAACAAAATGAGTATAATATTGCTATACTTTGCCGTACATTGTGGTACTGTACTGCTAAACCCTATTAATAAATCCCAAAGATGTACAGCAGTGCCAAATCAGGCCCAAGATCGATCCAAGTGAGATCCAATAATATTATAAATATTATATGTCCTAATTAAGGGCCAATGGCCAAGAATAAATATTTTTGGTCCTAGGTTACACTTTTGGCCTCCTGATGGTTTATCCATGGTTTCGGGGCATGGTCCACCCCCAAAAATTTTTTTGATGGCACCAACTGCCTTGATTTCTTCTCCTGAACAAAATGAGTATAATATTGCTATACTTTGCCGTACATTGTGGTACTGTACTGCTAAACCCTATTAATAAATCCCAAAGATGTACAGCAGTGCCAAATCAGGCCCAAGATCGATCCAAGTGGGATCCAATAATATTATAAATATTATATGTCCTAATTAAGGGCCAATGGCCAAGAATAAATATTTTTGGTCCTAGGTTACACTTTTGGCCTCCTGATGGTTTATCCATGGTTTCGGGGCATGGTCCACCCCCAAAAATTTTTTGATGGCACCATCTGCCTTGATTTCTTCTCCTGAACAAAATGAGTATAATATTGCTATACTTTGCCGTACATTGTGGTACTGTACTGCTAAACCCTATTAATAAATCCCAAAGATGTACAGCAGTGCCAAATCAGGCCCAAGATCGATCCAAGTGAGATCCAATAATATTATAAATATTATATGTCCTAATTAAGGGCCAATGGCCAAGAATAAATATTTTTGGTCCTAGGTTACACTTTTGGCCTCCTGATGGTTTATCCATGGTTTCGGGGCATGGTCCACCCCCAAAAAATTTTTTGATGGCACCAACTGCCTTGATTTCTTCTCCTGAACAAAATGAGTATAATATTGCTATACTTTGCCGTACATTGTGGTACTGTACTGCTAAACCCTATTAATAAATCCCAAAGATGTACAGCAGTGCCAAATCAGGCCCAAGATCGATCCAAGTGAGATCCAATAATATTATAAATATTATATGTCCTAATTAAGGGCCAATGGCCAAGAATAAATATTTTTGGTCCTAGGTTACACTTTTGGCCTCCTGATGGTTTATCCATGGTTTCGGGGCATGGTCCACCCCCAAAATTTTTTTGATGGCACCAACTGCCTTGATTTCTTCTCCTGAACAAAATGAGTATAATATTGCTATACTTTGCCGTACATTGTGGTACTGTACTGCTAAACCCTATTAATAAATCCCAAAGATGTACAGCAGTGCCAAATCAGGCCCAAGATCGATCCAAGTGGGATCCAATAATATTATAAATATTATATGTCCTAATTAAGGGCCAATGGCCAAGAATAAATATTTTTGGTCCTAGGTTACACTTTTGGCCTCCTGATGGTTTATCCATGGTTTCGGGGCATGGTCCACCCCCAAAAATTTTTTGATGGCACCATCTGCCTTGATTTCTTCTCCTGAACAAAATGAGTATAATATTGCTATACTTTGCCGTACATTGTGGTACTGTACTGCTAAACCCTATTAATAAATCCCAAAGATGTACAGCAGTGCCAAATCAGGCCCAAGATCGATCCAAGTGAGATCCAATAATATTATAAATATTATATGTCCTAATTAAGGGCCAATGGCCAAGAATAAATATTTTTGGTCCTAGGTTACACTTTTGGCCTCCTGATGGTTTATCCATGGTTTCGGGGCATGGTCCACCCCCAAAAAATTTTTTGATGGCACCAACTGCCTTGATTTCTTCTCCTGAACAAAATGAGTATAATATTGCTATACTTTGCCGTACATTGTGGTACTGTACTGCTAAACCCTATTAATAAATCCCAAAGATGTACAGCAGTGCCAAATCAGGCCCAAGATCGATCCAAGTGAGATCCAATAATATTATAAATATTATATGTCCTAATTAAGGGCCAATGGCCAAGAATAAATATTTTTGGTCCTAGGTTACACTTTTGGCCTCCTGATGGTTTATCCATGGTTTCGGGGCATGGTCCACCCCCAAAAAATTTTTGATGGCACCAACTGCCTTGATTTCTTCTCCTGAACAAAATGAGTATAATATTGCTATACTTTGCCGTACATTGTGGTACTGTACTGCTAAACCCTATTAATAAATCCCAAAGATGTACAGCAGTGCCAAATCAGGCCCAAGATCGATCCAAGTGAGATCCAATAATATTATAAATATTATATGTCCTAATTAAGGGCCAATGGCCAAGAATAAATATTTTTGGTCCTAGGTTACACTTTTGGCCTCCTGATGGTTTATCCATGGTTTCGGGGCATGGTCCACCCCCAAAAATTTTTTTGATGGCACCAACTGCCTTGATTTCTTCTCCTGAACAAAATGAGTATAATATTGCTATACTTTGCCGTACATTGTGGTACTGTACTGCTAAACCCTATTAATAAATCCCAAAGATGTACAGCAGTGCCAAATCAGGCCCAAGATCGATCCAAGTGGGATCCAATAATATTATAAATATTATATGTCCTAATTAAGGGCCAATGGCCAAGAATAAATATTTTTGGTCCTAGGTTACACTTTTGGCCTCCTGATGGTTTATCCATGGTTTCGGGGCATGGTCCACCCCCAAAAATTTTTTTGATGGCACCATCTGCCTTGATTTCTTCTCCTGAACAAAATGAGTATAATATTGCTATACTTTGCCGTACATTGTGGTACTGTACTGCTAAACCCTATTAATAAATCCCAAAGATGTACAGCAGTGCCAAATCAGGCCCAAGATCGATCCAAGTGAGATCCAATAATATTATAAATATTATATGTCCTAATTAAGGGCCAATGGCCAAGAATAAATATTTTTGGTCCTAGGTTACACTTTTGGCCTCCTGATGGTTTATCCATGGTTTCGGGGCATGGTCCACCCCCAAAAAATTTTTTGATGGCACCAACTGCCTTGATTTCTTCTCCTGAACAAAATGAGTATAATATTGCTATACTTTGCCGTACATTGTGGTACTGTACTGCTAAACCCTATTAATAAATCCCAAAGATGTACAGCAGTGCCAAATCAGGCCCAAGATCGATCCAAGTGAGATCCAATAATATTATAAATATTATATGTCCTAATTAAGGGCCAATGGCCAAGAATAAATATTTTTGGTCCTAGGTTACACTTTTGGCCTCCTGATGGTTTATCCATGGTTTTGGGGCATGGTCCACCCCCAAAAAATTTTTTGATGGCACCAACTGCCTTGATTTCTTCTCCTGAACAAAATGAGTATAATATTGCTATACTTTGCCGTACATTGTGGTACTGTACTGCTAAACCCTATTAATAAATCCCAAAGATGTACAGCAGTGCCAAATCAGGCCCAAGATCGATCCAAGTGGGATCCAATAATATTATAAATATTATATGTCCTAATTAAGGGCCAATGGCCAAGAATAAATATTTTTGGTCCTAGGTTACACTTTTGGCCTCCTGATGGTTTATCCATGGTTTCGGGGCATGGTCCACCCCCAAAAATTTTTTTGATGGCACCAACTGCCTTGATTTCTTCTCCTGAACAAAATGAGTATAATATTGCTATACTTTGCCGTACATTGTGGTACTGTACTGCTAAACCCTATTAATAAATCCCAAAGATGTACAGCAGTGCCAAATCAGGCCCAAGATCGATCCAAGTGAGATCCAATAATATTATAAATATTATATGTCCTAATTAAGGGCCAATGGCCAAGAATAAATATTTTTGGTCCTAGGTTACACTTTTGGCCTCCTGATGGTTTATCCATGGTTTCGGGGCATGGTCCACCCCCAAATTTTTTTGATGACACCAACTGCCTTGATTTGTTCTCCTGAACAAAATGAGTATAATATTGCTATACTTTGCCGTACATTGTGGTACTGTACTGCTAAACCCTATTAATAAATCCCAAAGATGTACAGCAGTGCCAAATCAGGCCCAAGATCGATCCAAGTGAGATCCAATAATATTATAAATATTATATGTCCTAATTAAGGGCCAATGGCCAAGAATAAATATTTTTGGTCCTAGGTTACACTTTTGGCCTCCTGATGGTTTATCCATGGTTTCGGGGCATGGTCCACCCCCAAAAATTTTTTTGATGGCACCATCTGCCTTGATTTCTTCTCCTGAACAAAATGAGTATAATATTGCTATACTTTGCCGTACATTGTGGTACTGTACTGCTAAACCCTATTAATAAATCCCAAAGATGTACAGCAGTGCCATAGCAATATTATACTCATTTTGTTCAGGAGAAGAAATCAAGGCAGTTGGTGCCATCAAATAATTTTTTGGGGGTGGACCATGCCCCGAAACCATGGATAAACCATCAGGAGGCCAAAAGTGTAACCTAGGACCAAAAATATTTATTCTTGGCCATTGGCCCTTAATTAGGACATATAATATTTATAATATTATTGGATCTCACTTGGATCGATCTTGGGCCTGATTTGGCACTGCTGTACATCTTTGGGATTTATTAATAGGGTTTAGCAGTACAGTACCACAATGTACGGCAAAGTATAGCAATATTATACTCATTTTGTTCAGGAGAAGAAATCAAGGCAGATGGTGCCATCAAAACATTTTTGGGGGTGGACCATGCCCCGAAACCATGGATAAACCATCAGGAGGCCAAAAGTGTAACCTAGGACCAAAAATATTTATTCTTGGCCATTGGCCCTTAATTAGGACAATAATATTTATAATATTATTGGATCCCACTTGGATCGATCTTGGGCCTGATTTGGCACTGCTGTACATCTTTGGGATTTATTAATAGGGTTTAGCAGTACAGTACCACAATGTACGGCAAAGTATAGCAATATTATACTCATTTTGTTCAGGAGAAGAAATCAAGGCAGTTGGTGCCATCAAAAAATTTTTTGGGGGTGGACCATGCCCCGAAACCATGGATAAACCATCAGGAGGCCAAAAGTGTAACCTAGGACCAAAAATATTTTTTCTTGGCCATTGGCCCTTAATTAGGACATATAATATTTATAATATTATTGGATCTCACTTGGATCGATCTTGGGCCTGATTTGGCACTGCTGTACATCTTTGGGATTTATTAATAGGGTTTAGCAGTACAGTACCACAATGTACGGCAAAGTATAGCAATATTATAGTCATTTTGTTCAGGAGAAGAAATCAAGGCAGTTGGTGCCATCAAAAAATTTTTTGGGGGTGGACCATGCCCCGAAACCATGGATAAACCATCAGGAGGCCAAAAGTGTAACCTAGGACCAAAAATATTTATTCTTGGCCATTGGCCCTTAATTAGGACATATAATATTTATAATATTATTGGATCCCACTTGGATCGATCTTGGGCCTGATTTGGCACTGCTGTACATCTTTGGGATTTATTAATAGGGTTTAGCAGTACAGTACCACAATGTACGGCAAAGTATAGCAATATTATACTCATTTTGTTCAGGAGAAGAAATCAAGGCAGTTGGTGCCATCAAAAAATTTTTTGGGGGTGGACCATGCCCCGAAACCATGGATAAACCATCAGGAGGCCAAAAGTGTAACCTAGGACCAAAAATATTTATTCTTGGCCATTGGCCCTTAATTAGGACATATAATATTTATAATATTATTGGATCTCACTTGGATCGATCTTGGGCCTGATTTGGCACTGCTGTACATCTTTGGGATTTATTAATAGGGTTTAGCAGTACAGTACCACAATGTACGGCAAAGTATAGCAATATTATAGTCATTTTGTTCAGGAGAAGAAATCAAGGCAGTTGGTGCCATCAAAAAAATTTTTGGGGGTGGACCATGCCCCGAAACCATGGATAAACCATCAGGAGGCCAAAAGTGTAACCTAGGACCAAAAATATTTATTCTTGGCCATTGGCCCTTAATTAGGACATATAATATTTATAATATTATTGGATCTCACTTGGATCGATCTTGGGCCTGATTTGGCACTGCTGTACATCTTTGGGATTTATTAATAGGGTTTAGCAGTACAGTACCACAATGTACGGCAAAGTATAGCAATATTATACTCATTTTGTTCAGGAGAAGAAATCAAGGCAGTTGGTGCCATCAAAACATTTTTTGGGGGTGGACCATGCCCCGAAACCATGGATAAACCATCAGGAGGCCAAAAGTGTAACCTAGGACCAAAAATATTTATTCTTGGCCATTGGCCCTTAATTAGGACATATAATATTTATAATATTATTGGATCCCACTTGGATCGATCTTGGGCCTGATTTGGCACTGCTGTACATCTTTGGGATTTATTAATAGGGTTTAGCAGTACAGTACCACAATGTACGGCAAAGTATAGCAATATTATACTCATTTTGTTCAGGAGAAGAAATCAAGGCAGATGGTGCCATCAAAAATTTTTTGGGGGTGGACCATGCCCCGAAACCATGGATAAACCATCAGGAGGCCAAAAGTGTAACCTAGGACCAAAAATATTTATTCTTGGCCATTGGCCCTTAATTAGGACATATAATATTTATAATATTATTGGATCTCACTTGGATCGATCTTGGGCCTGATTTGGCACTGCTGTACATCTTTGGGATTTATTAATAGGGTTTAGCAGTACAGTACCACAATGTACGGCAAAGTATAGCAATATTATACTCATTTTGTTCAGGAGAAGAAATCAAGGCAGATGGTGCCATCAAAAATTTTTTGGGGGTGGACCATGCCCCGAAACCATGGATAAACCATCAGGAGGCCAAAAGTGTAACCTAGGACCAAAAATATTTATTCTTGGCCATTGGCCCTTAATTAGGACAATAATATTTATAATATTATTGGATCTCACTTGGATCGATCTTGGGCCTGATTTGGCACTGCTGTACATCTTTGGGATTTATTAATAGGGTTTAGCAGTACAGTACCACAATGTACGGCAAAGTATAGCAATATTATACTCATTTTGTTCAGGAGAAGAAATCAAGGCAGTTGGTGCCATCAAAAAATTTTTTGGGGGTGGACCATGCCCCGAAACCATGGATAAACCATCAGGAGGCCAAAAGTGTAACCTAGGACCAAAAATATTTTTCTTGGCCATTGGCCCTTAATTAGGACATATAATATTTATAATATTATTGGATCTCACTTGGATCGATCTTGGGCCTGATTTGGCACTGCTGTACATCTTTGGGATTTATTAATAGGGTTTAGCAGTACAGTACCACAATGTACGGCAAAGTATAGCAATATTATATCATTTTGTTCAGGAGAAGAAATCAAGGCAGTTGGTGCCATCAAAAAATTTTTTGGGGGTGGACCATGCCCCGAAACCATGGATAAACCATCAGGAGGCCAAAAGTGTAACCTAGGACCAAAAATATTTATTCTTGGCCATTGGCCCTTAATTAGGACATATAATATTTATAATATTATTGGATCCCACTTGGATCGATCTTGGGCCTGATTTGGCACTGCTGTACATCTTTGGGATTTATTAATAGGGTTTAGCAGTACAGTACCACAATGTACGGCAAAGTATAGCAATATTATACTCATTTTGTTCAGGAGAAGAAATCAAGGCAGTTGGTGCCATCAAAAAATTTTTTGGGGGTGGACCATGCCCCGAAACCATGGATAAACCATCAGGAGGCCAAAAGTGTAACCTAGGACCAAAAATATTTATTCTTGGCCATTGGCCCTTAATTAGGACATATAATATTTATAATATTATTGGATCCCACTTGGATCGATCTTGGGCCTGATTTGGCACTGCTGTACATCTTTGGGATTTATTAATAGGGTTTAGCAGTACAGTACCACAATGTACGGCAAAGTATAGCAATATTATACTCATTTTGTTCAGGAGAAGAAATCAAGGCAGTGGTGCCATCAAAAAATTTTTTGGGGGTGGACCATGCCCCGAAACCATGGATAAACCATCAGGAGGCCAAAAGTGTAACCTAGGACCAAAAATATTTATTCTTGGCCATTGGCCCTTAATTAGGACATATAATATTTATAATATTATTGGATCCCACTTGGATCGATCTTGGGCCTGATTTGGCACTGCTGTACATCTTTGGGATTTATTAATAGGGTTTAGCAGTACAGTACCACAATGTACGGCAAAGTATAGCAATATTATACTCATTTTGTTCAGGAGAAGAAATCAAGGCAGTTGGTGCCATCAAAAAATTTTTGGGGGTGGACCATGCCCCGAAACCATGGATAAACCATCAGGAGGCCAAAAGTGTAACCTAGGACCAAAAATATTTATTCTTGGCCATTGGCCCTTAATTAGGACATATAATATTTATAATATTATTGGATCCCACTTGGATCGATCTTGGGCCTGATTTGGCACTGCTGTACATCTTTGGGATTTATTAATAGGGTTTAGCAGTACAGTACCACAATGTACGGCAAAGTATAGCAATATTATACTCATTTTGTTCAGGAGAAGAAATCAAGGCAGTTGGTGCCATCAAAAAATTTTTTGGGGGTGGACCATGCCCCGAAACCATGGATAAACCATCAGGAGGCCAAAAGTGTAACCTAGGACCAAAAATATTTATTCTTGGCCATTGGCCCTTAATTAGGACATATAATATTTATAATATTATTGGATCTCACTTGGATCGATCTTGGGCCTGATTTGGCACTGCTGTACATCTTTGGGATTTATTAATAGGGTTTAGCAGTACAGTACCACAATGTACGGCAAAGTATAGCAATATTATAGTCATTTTGTTCAGGAGAAGAAATCAAGGCAGTTGGTGCCATCAAAAAATTTTTGGGGGTGGACCATGCCCCGAAACCATGGATAAACCATCAGGAGGCCAAAAGTGTAACCTAGGACCAAAAATATTTATTCTTGGCCATTGGCCCTTAATTAGGACATATAATATTTATAATATTATTGGATCTCACTTGGATCGATCTTGGGCCTGATTTGGCACTGCTGTACATCTTTGGGATTTATTAATAGGGTTTAGCAGTACAGTACCACAATGTACGGCAAAGTATAGCAATATTATACTCATTTTGTTCAGGAGAAGAAATCAAGGCAGATGGTGCCATCAAAAATTTTTTGGGGGTGGACCATGCCCCGAAACCATGGATAAACCATCAGGAGGCCAAAAGTGTAACCTAGGACCAAAAATATTTATTCTTGGCCATTGGCCCTTAATTAGGACAATAATATTTATAATATTATTGGATCCCACTTGGATCGATCTTGGGCCTGATTTGGCACTGCTGTACATCTTTGGGATTTATTAATAGGGTTTAGCAGTACAGTACCACAATGTACGGCAAAGTATAGCAATATTATACTCATTTTGTTCAGGAGAAGAAATCAAGGCAGTTGGTGCCATCAAAAAATTTTTTGGGGGTGGACCATGCCCCGAAACCATGGATAAACCATCAGGAGGCCAAAAGTGTAACCTAGGACCAAAAATATTTATTCTTGGCCATTGGCCCTTAATTAGGACATATAATATTTATAATATTATTGGATCTCACTTGGATCGATCTTGGGCCTGATTTGGCACTGCTGTACATCTTTGGGATTTATTAATAGGGTTTAGCAGTACAGTACCACAATGTACGGCAAAGTATAGCAATATTATAGTCATTTTGTTCAGGAGAAGAAATCAAGGCAGTTGGTGCCATCAAAAAATTTTTGGGGGTGGACCATGCCCCGAAACCATGGATAAACCATCAGGAGGCCAAAAGTGTAACCTAGGACCAAAAATATTTATTCTTGGCCATTGGCCCTTAATTAGGACATATAATATTTATAATATTATTGGATCCCACTTGGATCGATCTTGGGCCTGATTTGGCACTGCTGTACATCTTTGGGATTTATTAATAGGGTTTAGCAGTACAGTACCACAATGTACGGCAAAGTATAGCAATATTATACTCATTTTGTTCAGGAGAAGAAATCAAGGCAGTTGGTGCCATCAAAAATTTTTTGGGGGTGGACCATGCCCCGAAACCATGGATAAACCATCAGGAGGCCAAAAGTGTAACCTAGGACCAAAAATATTTATTCTTGGCCATTGGCCCTTAATTAGGACATATAATATTTATAATATTATTGGATCTCACTTGGATCGATCTTGGGCCTGATTTGGCACTGCTGTACATCTTTGGGATTTATTAATAGGGTTTAGCAGTACAGTACCACAATGTACGGCAAAGTATAGCAATATTATACTCATTTTGTTCAGGAGAAGTAAAAAGGCAGATGGTGCCATCAAAAAAATTTTTGGGGGTGGACCATGCCCCGAACCATGGATAAACCATCAGGAGGCCAAAAGTGTAACCTAGGACCAAAAATATTTATTCTTGGCCATTGGCCCTTAATTAGGACATATAATATTTATAATATTATTGGATCCACTTGGATCGATCTTGGGCCTGATTTGGCACTGCTGTACATCTTTGGGATTTATTAATAGGGTTTAGCAGTACAGTACCACAATGTACGGCAAGTATAGCAATATTATACTCATTTTGTTCAGGAGAAGAAATCAAGGCAGTTGGTGCCATCAAAAATTTTTTGGGGGTGGACCATGCCCCGAAACCATGGATAAACCATCAGGAGGCCAAAAGTGTAACCTAGGACCAAAAATATTTATTCTTGGCCATTGGCCCTTAATTAGGACATATAATATTTATAATATTATTGGATCTCATTGGATCGATCTTGGGCCTGATTTGGCACTGCTGTACATCTTGGGATTTATTAATAGGGTTTAGCAGTACAGTACCACAATGTACGGCAAAGTATAGCAATATTATAGTCATTTTGTTCAGGAGAAGAAATCAAGGCAGTTGGTGCCATCAAAAAATTTTTGGGGGTGGACCATGCCCCGAAACCATGGATAAACCATCAGGAGCCAAAAGGTAACCTAGGACCAAATATTTATTCTTGCCATTGGCCCTTAATTAGGACATATAATATTTATAATATATTTTGGATCCCACTTGGATCGATCTTGGGCCTG
>BDSL01000445.1:0-21231 GCA_003116995.1 Yamagishiella unicocca | reverse complement strand
CTGCTGCTGCTGCTGCTGCTGGTGTTGCGGTTGGTAGGGTCTACGCTGCTCCTGGTGCTCCCGACCTTGTTGATGCTGTTGTTGATCTTGTTGTTCCTGCTGCCGTGCTGCCCGTAAGCCTGAGGCGGCATCTCCGCCTGTCGCTCGGCGTTAGGTTGCGGAGGCGGCTGCACCTCCTCGCGCTGATGCGGTTGGGTGGGGGCTGACGTTGTGGCTGCTGCACGGGCGCCCGGGGCGGCAGTCCTGCCGCCCCGGCCCGCCGTAGCCAGGCCAGCCGCCCGGCGCCGGGCCCTCACCCTGCCGTGCTCCTGCGCCCACATTCCCACCCGCACATGGCTGCAGCTGCTGCTGGGGACCGCCGTGCGGCTCGCCTGGAGGTCCGGGGCTTGCTCACGCTGCTGCCAGGGCTGCTGTTGCTGTTGCTGCGGTCGCGGGTTCGGCACCCAGCCAGCAGACACGGACACGGGCCGGTGCTGCGGCTGCTGGTATGGCCGGTGCTGCGGCTGCTGGCCGGCGTGTACGGGCATGAACGCGAGCTGCTTGACGGGCAGCGGTGAGTCCCTGGCGATGGCGCCACCCGGCGCACCGCCGCCGCTTGCTGCCGCCGCCCTGCCGCCTGTGCCACATCCCCAGGCGCCACCTGCCCAGCGCCATCTGCCGCTGCGGCCACCGCCTCAGCACGCCGGTGCCGCTCCTCTAACTCATCCAGCGCCGCCAGGGAGCCGGCCGACTCCAGCTCGGGTGTGGGGCCCGGTCTGAGCCCCGACCAGTAGCACCCCGCCGGTGATAGCAGCGTGCGGCCCACCAATCATGCCGCCTTCGGGCGTCTGGCCCACCATGTCATCCCCTGAAAGCGCGCTGCCTCGCAGCCCGGCTGCTATCTGTCCTTGAGCAGTGTCGCCGGATGAGCCGGCGGGCGGGGGCGGCTGGGCGATGAGATTAGGCTGCTGCTGCTGCGGTGGCGGCGGTGCCGCCGCCGCCGGCTGAGGTGGAGGGGCCACGTGGTCGGTATGCCCCCGCTTGCGGCCGCTGCTGCTGCCGCTCCTGTTCTTGCTTCATGAGCTCAAAGCGGTGACGACTGGAGCGCCTGTATTTTCGAGGGGTAGGGCCGCGCGGACGTTGGCGGCGGCCGGCTGCGACGAGGTTGTGGGTGCGCTGCCGAAGAGGGATTCAAGTCCCTGCTCGAAGGAGGGCGGGTGGACGGGGTCAGCGAGAAGGGTAAGGGCGGGGCACGTGGTCGCACCAACAGGGGCGAGAGGGGCATCGGCGTTTCTCAAGAGTAGCAGACACTTAAGTGAAATGGTGCGTGCCCCGCTGCGGACCGAAAGAGTCCCATGCACTGGGTTTGCCTCTCGCACACTCGATATGCCTCTAGGCAACCGCTTTTTAACTGAACAGCGCAGGACCCCATGGCACGCGTCGTGTGCCGGCGGGAACGGCGCAACGCTTGTGCCGCAGGGTCCTGATTCCATCGCCGGTTCCGAGCCCGCGGCCCCTTCCTCATCCTTGCCCGAGACTTACGGCAGCGGCGACAGGCGCCACCAGTGCTACCGGCGCTGCGGCGGGTGCGCTGGGGAAGCTGGTGAATGGGTCGTCAGCGGCCGCCGAAGACGGCGCGGCGCTGCCGAACGCTGCGTCCCACGCCGAATCCGTGGCGCGGCGCCGCCCTGCTGCTGG
The DNA here is from genome assembly GCA_003116995.1 of Yamagishiella unicocca. Classification (NCBI taxonomy): domain Eukaryota; kingdom Viridiplantae; phylum Chlorophyta; class Chlorophyceae; order Chlamydomonadales; family Volvocaceae; genus Yamagishiella; species Yamagishiella unicocca. The sequence continues at coordinate 19,554 of BDSL01000445.1, read as the reverse complement.
GAACGGAGGGCCGAGGGTCCGAACTGTCCGAAAACAAGCCCAGCGAGTTGTCGCTTCCTTGCTGCTGCATGCCAATGAGGTTGCCGGCGGCTGGTGGCGGCGCGAGCTTTCCTGCGGGCAACAGGTTGGGAGAGCACCGGGTGGTGGCACGGGGCCGGAGAAGACACAGCGGCGATCCAATCCGACGGGGCAGCTTGGAAACCCGTGGAAATGACATAGGAGAAACCCGGCGCGGCGGTGCAGTACGGTGCAGCAACACAGCGGAGTACCCTCCTTCCCGGACGCTCAGAGACTCCACTGCAACGTGGTTCGCTGATTCAGGTAGCATGGGGCCTTGCGCCGACTCACCCAGGCTGCCTGTGCTGCTGGAAGCGGGGATGCTTATATTAGCAAAGGTGGCAGCCACGGCGGGGTTGATGTTTATTTCCGACAGCTTCTTGGGAGCCTTGGAGCCTGCGCGGGGACAGAACCAAAACATGTGTCATTGGCCAGACCGGCAACAAAGGAACATGACGAGGAAGACGAGAAGACCCACAACATCGAAGGTTCGCGGCCGAACGTCAACAGCTGTAACCCTAAACAGCAACAGCAGGCTCTGCGGGGCGGGTGCGACCTACCAGCAGAGGACACATCCAGTAAACCCGGGGGCGGCGCTCCAGGCGCTGCCTCCGGCAGCGCTCCCTCCGCCTTGAGACGTTCTATCCGCTTACGAGTCGCCTCAAAGGGATCCTCAGGCTCCTCTCCAGTGCCAGCGGCCAGGGATCGAAAGCCGCCCTCTACACGCGGCGCCGACGCCGGTGCCGCAGTGTGTCCGAAGCTTCCTGCCGCCGCAGTGTTTCCGAAGCCGGAGCGGTTGCTGTGTCCACTGGGCATATGGACGCTCTCCGTGTTGCCGAAGCCCTGTCGAGGGCGTGGGAGGGTGCGGCAGAGGATTGGGTGATCTGTGCTAATGTGAAGCTGGAAGGAACGCGTGCCAGCGGCAGTGCGCGCCAACACGATAGCATAGTATTATTCTTCACTCAGGGGCTGCATGCCCCGAACTGAGGGAGAACCCGCGCGCAAGGCCGAACCCCTCCAATGTCACGCCGCCCGCCATCTACCTGTTGCGCCTTGCTCCCCGCGCCCGAGGTATGCCCCCCCCAAAGCCGCTGAATCCGTAGCCGCCTCCGCCGCCCCCGCTGCTGCCGAAGTTGCTGCCGCTGCCTCCGCCAAAGCTGCCGATCCCGCCACGGGCGTCCGCTGACGAGAGTCCTCGGTATTTCCCGGCGTTACGGATGCCTGCGAGCCACACACACCACTAGGTACTAGACTGTTTCGATAACGGCGCGACGCTATCCGCTGTCGCACCCAGCCGGTGATAATCGTGGAGCCACGTGGAGCCACTGACGTGCACAGCGGTCTAATGGCTCTGCTGTGTCGGGCGAATATGACCACCGCCGCCAGTTACCCCTATCGGGCAGTTTGGTCGATGTACTTCGGTGCGCGCCGGGATGGTATAGCTTTGTCTGACTGTGCTAGTGGTGGAAAGCTTCACCGCCTTGTGGTTGTCCTGCCCTGCTGCAAGCTGCGCAACACAACCTGGGCAGCGTGCCAGTGGCCGCGCGTGCCCACCTTTTCGCGCTCCTGCCGCACGCGGTCCACGTTGCTGACCAGCGACGCCAACTCGCCTGCGCGCTGCCGTACGTTGATGCCCTGTGATGGCATACAGGTAAGTCCGTCAAATGGCTCGGAAGTGGGTCGCGAACCAGGTGTGTCCTCGGCCTCTCCGCACCTCCGCAACCACACCCTGCCTCAGCGCGACCCCAAGGCTGTCAAAAGTTGCCCGGCTGTACCTTCATCCTTAAAGCTAAACGCTATGCCAAACAAGAAAAACAGTGATGCGAGGCCCCAGCGATGGCCTCTTATGTGCTGGAATTCCGCAGGTATGCCCAAACTCCCATGACCCGTAGGAAAATGTGCGCTCATGCTTGCAGGGCTGAGCCGCCACCCCCCGCCACCAGCACATCACCCACCACCAGGGACGCCTCCATCAGCTCCCGCGCCTCCCGCAGCAGTGTGGCAGAGTCCGCGGACCGGCGGCGTTGCGCCCGCTCCTTCTGCGCACGAGTGCACGTTGCGGGACAGGGCGGGTGGGTGCACGTTGCGGGACAGGGCGGATGGGTGCACGTTGTCCAAGTTCTCATGCATATCAAAACGGCTGTCCTAAACGGTTTTTCCTTTCGTACACGGGTTCCTTGCAACCTCGGCCCCCGGCCCTACCTGCTGCTCCAGCAGCCCCAGTGCCTGGGTGGTGGATCCCAGGTCCTTGCGGCAGCCAGCCACGGTGCGCAGCGACTGCGGCGACAACGCAAGGCGGGAATGGAAGCGGGATAGGGGCAGGAGGGGGAATCAAAACGCACAAGGGGGGGAATGAGAAGCGGGAAGGGGCAGGAGGGGAATCAAAACGCACAAGGGGGGAATGAGAAGCGGGAAGGGGCAGGAGGGGAATCAAAACGCACAAGGGGGGGAATGAGAAGCGGGAAGGGGCAGGAGGGGAATCAAAACGCACAAGGGGGGGAATGAGAAGCGGGAAGGGGCAGGAGGGGAATCAAAACGCACAAGGGGGGGAATGAGAAGCGGGAAGGGCAGGAGGGGGAATCAAAACGCACAACGGGGGGGAATGAGAAGCGGGAAGGGGCAGGAGGGGAATCAAAACGCACAAGGGGGGAATGAGAAGCGGGAAGGGCAGGAGGGAATCAAAACGCACAAGGGGGGAATGAGAAGCGGGAAGGGGCAGGAGGGGAATCAAAACACACAAGGAGGGGAATGAGAAGCGGGAAGGGGCAGGAGGGGAATCAAAACACACAAGGGGGACTGGGGAGCGGGAAAGGGGCAGGAGGGGGGAAGCGCTAGAGCGTGGCTCCGCGCAGTGCCAGAGAGTATGGCACAAGCGCGATGTGTTTGTATGTGGTAGGCGTAGGGAAGGAAGGAAGTGGGTCTGGGCCGCGAAGATCAGGACGTCGCGACAGTCAGGCGGAAGCGCAGGGAGCCGTGCTTGACACATGAGAAAGGGGAGCCGTGCTTGACACATGAGAGGGATAGGTCGAGAGGCGAGGGGTCGGGGAGGGGGGTCGCGCACCTGCAGGGTGTCCGGGTGCGCGGGGCCCCTGCAGCCGCAATACACGTCTGCGGCCTTCCGGGCAGCGGCCAGTGCGGCGGTTCCGGAGCCGGCGGTGCGGAGCAGGACGGCGGCGCGGTGGGCCCGCTCGGCGTGGCACGCGGAGCACGGGCAGACAGCCCGGGCGGTGTCGAGATCTAGGGTGGCGCTCTGGGGGCGGGGGCGGGGGGGGGGGGGGGGCAGAAAGAACCGGTTACTCAACAGGGGAAGCATAGTCGGGGGCGGGTGTGTGTGTGGCGGTGATGGGGCAGGATCATGGGACAGGGAGGAGTGAGACGGAGAATATGGGGCGGGGGGGGCCCGCAGCAGCGCCCACCACACACCAACCAGAGTATACCCCTACCCGCCTCTCCCCCATAACCCTTCCCCGATTCCCTCCCTCGTTTTCCCCCGCTTTCCCCCCCCCGAGCGGTGGGTGATTCGCTCACCTCCACAATGGCCCGCTTGATGTGGCGGTTGAGCTGGTCGCTGCCAGTGCTGGCCCGGATGTCCGCTAGGATGCGCACACGGTCCTCATCCACAGTGGCCTGGGGGGCAGTGGTGGGGGCAGCGGCGGAGGGCGCGTTGGAGGAGCAACGACGCGTGCGCGGGGGTATCGAGGCATTCCGTGGAACCGCTTGTGGAGATATGAGGGTAGACCCGTGGGTCGGCACTGAAACATAAACCCGATAGGAAGCACTTGGTATTTGGTAGGGGGTGGCAGGGGCGAGGGGAGCGGTGCCTCGTGGCGATGCTGGTTGGCAGCCCAGCAACGAGCCTAGCAGCCTAGCCCCACCCCACCACCCCGGTCTGCCGCACCTGCGCCAGCTCTACGCCTAGGTCACCCCACACCCGCTCCAAGTCGATGAAGCTGAGAGGCCCAGTCAGCACCTGCAGCGCCTGCGGAGGCAGCACGCAGGGGGGCAGAGGCGAAGGGGGGCCGCAACAAGAACCTGTTACTCTACGTGGTAAGCGTAGCTGGCATATAGGCTTCGGACGCAAGGCATGGTTGTGTGAGCATGCTGGCGCACAGGGGTGCCACCAATCAGCGGATTGGGCTTTGAGGAAGACCCGTGGATGCGAGGAAACACCGTTTAGGACAGACGTTTTTCCTTCATTCCGATATATGCGTGTGCGCTTACCAGTAGGAATAAATATCAGTGGGTCTCCGGCCTACTGGAACACTTTCACCCTCGCCAATCCTTACATGAAATGACAGCGTACATATGCCTAACTCGTTGGAAATATGGCATTGGCGCGTAGATGAAAATTCGCCGCAAGCCAATTCGTTCAATCCGATGAAGAAATTAGTAGTTACAGTTGCAAAGACTCCGTTACACACTCTGCTAGAGCCCCACCGGGGCGATAATAAACAATGCAGGTAGGGAGAGGGTGAAGACGCACCGAAAAGCAGGTAAGGAGAGGGTGAAGACGCACCGACGATGGACAGCAGCAAACGGCAACACCACTATAGCCGTAAACGTCCAAAGCCAGCACGGCCTGTAGCGCTACGTTGATTCTCCGAAAAGTACAAACACCGACGCCCCAGCGTCCCAACAGGAGCAACCCCGCTCCAGAACCAAGCGACGTTCATACGTCGTATATTGCAGAAAACCATGGTTTTCCTAGTAAACTCGGAAAACCGTTACGTTTTCGCTCGAAATTGTTTCACACCATCTACGACACCACCGAGCAGGCGCCGGCGGCGGAGCGTCAGCATTGGATTACCGTAACATTGTCATTTGCGACCTTGCCATCAGCTGTTGATGGCTGTTGTCAGACGCTGTGGCCGATCTCTTTTATTCCTCGCTCAAAAACCATCCTCACGAAATCTCGCCTTTGTTACTCTTGTTGCCCGTGCGAGGGACGTCAGCGGCAGGGGTTGTGCCACACATAGCCGTCGACGATTGTGGGACTTGCTGGTGCTGAATGGTGCCGCCTCCCCTAGCGTCGTCGGTGCCCGGCGTGTATCACTCTCCGCAGGCATATGTGATGCGGATGGGGACGACTCAAAGGTAGCGGGCGGGGTCCGGGGTCGACGTAAGGTCGGGCGCCTGCGGGTGGGCACGAAGGGTCACGACGTAAGGTGGACGGCGCATTCTCTCCAGCCGAAGTAGGCAGTACCGACGAATACCAACAAGTCAATAGGCTGGACGGTGTGGTCGTTTCAGGTCGGTTTAGGTCGGTTCAGGTCGGTTGCAGCCTTCGGTACTGTACTGCTATACATTAATGCCGGACATCTGTCGCAGGACTCGCTGCTGCTAGGTGAACAGTACGGCGGGTAAGCCGGATAGTTACCCATGTAATTATAGTGTCGACACTTCACCCGGCAAGGGTTGGCGCTAGCAGGTTAGGTTCTATAGCGCCGAAACCGATGAAAATAACATCTATTTACACGTCAAATGGCGCATATGGCGCGTAAACACCGTAAAACACGTAATGTTGGGCCCAGACAACCGACCACAATCACCCTGATGATACAGCAGGTCTATGTATGCAGTTTACACAGTCGACCTCACGGAAGATGGCGCTATGTCACTCGTCCACGGTGCCAGGCGGGGAATCGACCAATCGCATGTACATCATTGCATTTGACGCGATAAAATAATGTAGAGTTTGACGGCTTCAACAGTCGTGGGAATACTAACATAGTTTCCGCAGTGTCGCCGCATGTTTGTTGTCCCTGGCACACCCCTGGGGGTGCCGCGCTGTGCGCCACAGCGCTGGGAAGAACGAAGAAAACCCTAAAACCCTCCCTGTTGTTTCCCATCTTTGCACCGCACCTGGATGACGTTGTGCAGCTTCCTGCGGATGAGCTCGCCCTCGTACACTCTTCGCTCAGCATCCGCGAGCGAATCCTGCAAGCGCTCCGCTAGGGCCTGTGGCGAAGATGTAGGACAACAGAGTAGGGGCGACTTGAGGTCTGGTTTGCAGGATTAGGCCCGTCGAATGAATATGTGCAGTCGCACGCTATGCATATGTGCGCACTGGCTGTCGCCCCCAGCAGCTAAGAGCTCACCACCCTTCAATAGGAAAAGGGTAATGAGTTGCTGGCAGGGTGCTGAGTCGCTTCGTTGAGAGTCCGCGAGCCACAAGCATGGACAGCGCTCGTTGGACCTCCCTCACCTTCAGCTCCTTGATCTGTGCCGCGCATGACTCTGCCGTCGCGTCGGCCATGGCCCGGCTCTGTTTCGCGCCAGCCAGCTCCTCCCGCATGGAGACCAACAGTTTTTGCTGAGGACGGGGCAAGCGGCCGGGATCAGGATGATGCGCGAGCTCCTGGCATCAGCACCAAACTTGGTTGCAAAAGGACAGTAATAACGCATACTCCTGAAACTGTTGGTATATGTCACGTGAAGATACAATGCTGATGTAGCTAGACAGGTACTAAATATGTTCCGACATTTTCACACCTGCATGGATAGCTGGGCCTCCATCGTAACTTTATCATTGCTGAGCGCCTCGAGCGTCTCCATGCTCTTGCCCCCAGCGGTGCGAACCCTGGGGCAACACATGAAAGTTCAGCCCACCGCTTTCAGATGTCATCACGAAGTCGCTTGTCAATGTCAACAGAGCGCCGCCCTTAAACAGCGTAAGACACAGATGCAATGTTGATATCCCCATCGTATCCGGCCTCATGAATCCGCATACTGCCTGTCCATTCCCATGAATGACACTGCTTGCCTGTCCAGATCCTCCTTTGCTTTGGCCGCGTCTGCCACCGCTCGCTCGCGCTCCTGCCGCGTGTTGTCTAGGTCCGCGTGCAACATGGCTATGTCACGTGCAGCAGTCTCGCGTAGCTTTTCCGCTTGTTCCTGCGCGTGTGTCATGGACAGCGAGGTGAGCAGGCAAGACAACGATTCGAGTACTCTGATAGAACTATCCCGCAGTCATGTCGCTGACGCGCCGTTTACAACGGCCACGCCGTTTACACAACGGCCACGCCGTTTACACAACGGCCACGTATGACCAAATGCATCAGGGTTACATCGACAACGAAATGCGGGCGTGCCCTTCACGTGCCCCCGCTGGTGCCCACTTCGCATCTCACAAGCACGTAAGGATAGGCCAGTTTGCAGGTGAATGTTACGATCCAGCACACAAAACTTGGGCTGCAACTCAAGTATGCTGTTGCAGGCGTTCTTATGCTGATGCCCAGGACTTCGTGATTCCACTCACCTGTTCGTACGCCAGTCGCTGCTCAAGGCTGCGGACCTTGCCGCCAAGCTCCGCCGCCTGGCCTGGCAGCTCGTCCTTGGCGCGCTGCACCTCATCCCGCCGTGCCTTCTCCGCTGTGAGGTCCGCTTGCAGGCTGGTGTTATAGTTCTGCTGAAGGGTGGTGCTGTACTTCCAGCTGGTGCTCACCAAGTCCTCAAGCTCCTTGATCTAAGCCAGAAGTAGAGCAGGGTGTGGTGTGCGTGTTGGCAAGCAATCGAAGTTTGGAATGAAATGGCTCCAAGCAAGACAACGGATGTTGCATCACCTAATACTAATAATTGACCTTGCCAACATTACTGACCTTGCCATCGAGGTGGTTGTTTGTGCGCTCCAACTCGCTCTGTAGAGCCTTGGCGAATGTGCCATCAGGTGCTGCATCTGAGACAGCATCAACCTTCAGCTTGCGGTCCACAGGGCTGGTTGTGGTTGCCGTCGCGTTGATGGCCTGCAATTGCCAAAACTCTTACTCAGAAAGGCGCCCTATCAGTCAAAAAGTTCAATGGCGCCAGGATTCTTTTTTTAATCCATGTAAAGTGGCAATGTAAAGTGGCAAAATACACACGCTCACAGTCCTACTTGTCGCGTGCTAGCTTGACTGTTCCATCCATACCTGGTCGCTTTGCCGTACGCTGGCATCGTCCTCGCCAGCGCGGGAGGTCGCCGGCCCAGCAGCAGGTGCCGCGACGGCAGGCTGGGCGCCCACGGCAGGCTGGGCGTCCACAGCAGGCTGGGCGGCCTCTACCCGCTTGACGCAGTCGTAGCAGATGTTATCTGCTATCTTCTTCCTTGATGCGCTGATCTTCCAGCTGCTAAACAGCGCGGGCGTGAAGTATTGCCTTTCGTCCTTGAAAGTGACGTATTTTGTGGCCCACGAGGCGTGCTCCGGCGCCGGCGCCTTCTTGTTGACGTCAAATAACGTGTACCACGTCTGAGACTTCACGCTTTTGCCGTGCGCGACACACCACGGCATTTCGTAGTCATGCCAGACGGCGGGGGGCTGTCGCCCACCGGACACTGCGCCTGTGCAGGCATAAGAAAAAAGCGGCAGCAGAACCATACCCGATTATGGCATGCCTGGAACCGACGGGAGAAACCCAGCAGGCCAGCAGCAGCTTATTCCCTTATCGGGAGGGTTGACATTCAGTGCATAAGCCGCGGCGACAAATAAGCAGCGCACCCAGCAAACATACCTTGACCCAGATCGACTGCTTCCCACTTGACGGACCCAGTTCGCAGCGTCCGTGAAAACAAACACAGGCTGGCTGTATTCTGAAGCTATTTATTATGTATCGCGCTTTTTATGGGACCGCGTGGGCGCGAAACGAAAATGTAAGGCCCATGGGACCGCTGTCATGCTGCGTGCCAAAAGCTGTCGGCGAACGGTAACAGGATGCTTACCCACGTCAACGGTCATAGGTTCTATTGCATGATCTTATCAGATACACACATTATGCAAAATATGCAAAAATATTTGCCGCTACGAAGCCACGGCGATAGCACCGTCACGCAAGCAAGGTGCATGCATGCCTGATAGATCATCTGTCCCACCTCGGATCTCTACCTGAGCTGACTGCCATGCGTCTTAAGGCGCTGGGGTGATCAGGGAGCGCGCGGCTTGCTTCCTTTGAGGAGGCAGTTAATCGGAAGGCCTCCGAGGCGGCGACTGCTCCTCAAGCCTTGGACCGACATTGGCCAGCTCATTTGCTAACGGGGCAAGGTCGACAAGGATACTACGAGGTGAACCCTGGATGCGAACCCTGATTGCATCCAGATCCTGCAGGGCGCCTGCGCTGGCCGCAACGAAGCTCGCGGACAGGTGCGTAACCGCCGCGCAATCCAGGGATGCGCTGTGGGACCAAGGGGAATCCCCAAACCGCTACACATAGACGAACATAACGTAATGGCTGCTGTGCGTGGTCTGACCTAAATTTCCCAAACGCGGTGCCTATGGACCCACTGCTGTAGGCCAAGGACCGCGAACTGGCTACCGCCTCAGCAGCCGCGAGCGGCGCCGTGGCAGTACAGGCGGTGCAGTCCGCGGCCATGGCTGCGAGCACGAGCGCCGGATCCTCGATTCCGGCAGGCACTCCGGGGCTGTCACTCAACACGATCCAAGACATGCTCCAAAAGCTGCAGCAGGTGAGAGGGTTGCAACGAGGAGCCGGGTTGCTGCTACCGTATCCGGGTCGGAGGAAGGGGGGAAGTTACGGACGGATTCTGGTCCAGGGAAGGGCTTGGTAGGTCACTCATCATCGGCACTCAAGCTTTTCGTCTTTTCCTCGTTGCTGCACTGAATAATGTATGTGGGTTGTTGTAACGGTTACAGTGGGTTCCAGACCAAGAGGTAGAACCATCGGGCGCATCGCCTGACACTGAACAAGACGGAGGAAACAAATACCGACATGCACCGAAACAAAGGCAAACCACCAGAACACCAAGTTGACAGGCCGTAGGCATACAGAGCAGCAGCCAGCACCCCAGGGGGAATTTGCACTAGAGGCTCCCCTATCAGGAACTGGCCACCAACCAACCTAACAGCCCATCACCCGACGAACCAGTGAAGCGCCGCAACGATGCAAACATCGGAACCAGCCACCTCTCATCCCATAAGGCACGGATCCCAAACAGGGCTCAACACGCCTATATAGCCAGAAAGTATGAAGCACGGGAGACCCCGCTCCCCAAGACAACCCGGGCCGATCAGGAATCCACCAGTACCTCCGCCGGTCCCCCGCACACAAGGCGATTGGCGACAACCCGCAAGAAAGGATGCCGAGGCCCCACTGCATCCCAGGGTGTTGCGTGCCCTGATCATTGCCCAACTGCTTGCCAACCACCAACCTCTGGCCAACCACCAACTGCTTGTCAACCACCCAACTGCTGGTCAACCACCCAACTGCTGGCCAACAACCCAACTGCTGGCCAACAACCCAACTGCTGGCCAACAACCCAACTGCGCGTACAGGAGGACATCCTCAAGGTTGTTGTGGACATGCCGGAGCAGCAAGCAGCCGCCGCCAAGCAGCGCACCGCATCAGGCGGCGACCCTGGCGGCCCCACAGCAGCCGCATGCGACTCGGGCAAGTGGGAATGCATCATTGATGGCGGAGAGGAGCTGCGGCGGCCGCAGTACACGGGGCTCAGCCTGGAGCTCAAGGTTGCAACGAGGACCACGGCGGAGGGGGGATAACACAGGGCGATACCGGTAGCTGCACAGTTGTTGTAATCGTTACAGTGGGAGCCAGCGAGGAACCCTCGTCCCCGTCCCTTAAAAACTTCCGGACAGCCTGCTGACCCAAATCGAATTTGGGTATATACTGTACCGGTAGTTGCACAATGGAAGAGCCAGCGATGTACCCTCTGCACCTTACCTCAAAGACGTCAAGATAGCCTGATGACCCAAATCGAATTTGGGTTTTACGCGTTGTGCCTTGACGCGCCCATTACCAACGCAGGCCCGCTCCAAGCTGGCAGCATTGCGCTTTGAGGTGGGCCGGGATGGCGAGCTAATATATGAGAAGCTGGAGGCGATCATTGGCATCGGTACACTCGAAGACACGCAAGAGGCGGTTGCAGTGGAACGGCGCGCGCATGAGAAAGTGCGGCAGGTTGGTGGTCTTAATGAGGCCTCCGTCCATCCTGGGATTGATGCATGATTGCTGTGCAAAGTGCAATGGGTTCCGGCTGCTCGAGCAAGGGGAGCTAAGGGCGCGCTTCGCCCGCCGTACCATAAGATGCGTTACCTGTCGTAGCAGTAGTGGCTGCTCCTACAGGTTTTAAGGTACCGGTATTAGGAAGACGCCTGTCACACCTGGTATCGGAACCTGCACCTGGTGTGCAGAGTAACGTGCTGTGTCGTGGCATGCCGCCGTCATCCGGATGGAGGCACATGCATATTTCACTAATCGCTTAACCTTGCTATGCACGCTCGTCTTGCGGCTTCGTTCTCGCCACCTCGTGCCCAGTTTCGATGGGTCAGCCTGCCTAACTATGCGCTGACTCCCGTCCTTGGATAGGCGATGGAGTCGGAGGTAAAGCGGCTTAACACCGCCGAGCGCGAGGGGGCTGCCGGCTGGGACGCCGCAGACATCGAGCGCTACAAAGCCATCTTCAGGGTTTGTCAACGCTGCCATGAGGCCCGCCGGGAGGAGGGGAAGAGGTTTAGGGAGCGAGAAGCTGGCCTGTTACAGCGGCTGCATGACGCCTGCGCTCAGCGCGACTCAGCACGCGACCAGGTAAGGAGATCCTGTCGTACTCGCACCTCCGTCTGTCGCAGCTCGGTCTAATGGGGGTTATACTATCGGAATGGGGCTTAGGGGGTGAGAGCGTGGAGAATCCTAAACCGCTACGTCTGCTTGGGCATGATGATGTGCGCTTGATCTGCGCTTGACTTTGCCTAGGCTGTTGTATTACGGTACAAGTTGGGCCTGTCAGTCTCCCTTGCCTACTCGCTACTTACTTCCTCTTACTTATCCTTACATCACTTAACCTTACTTACTTACTCTTGCCGAGCGACCGGAGTCTTATCTGGCCGTAACTAACTTAACTGCATCTTACTTGTGGTTCGCTAGATCGACGTTCCTGAACGTCGATCCACGGGACTTCGCACCTTTGCGTCGCCGTGACACTGGTCACTGCTAGAAGTCTCCTTGACTTCCGTCTTACTTGTCTATCGGTTGATACCTAGCGGTCTTCGCCTGTCGCTGACTGTAGCGGGTTCGCCCGTCGTGCTGTACGACCGCCCGCCAGCGGAGCCCTTCGCCCTGGCTTATCTTTGGCACTTCGCCCAACCGGTAGTTACCTCTAACACCCATAAGGACTGGTGGTACAATATAGGCTGTCATGTGCATACGCCGCCGGCTCAGCGGCGCGAGCACCTCGAGGCTGGATGCATGTTCCGATTGCGTGGTACGGTTGGACGTCGTTCGTCTTTCGTTGCTGCAAGCCGTCCATCGTGTATTGCACCCACCTCTGTCGTTGTGTCTCGCTTACTTATCCCTGATATGCTCCCGGTGATCCCGCTGCTGTAGGTCAACGAACTGGGGTTGGCTACCGCCTCGGCAGCCACGAGCACCGGATGGCCGATCCCGGCAGGTATTCCTGTGCCGGCAGCTGGCCACATGCAAGACATGCTCCCAAAACTGCAGCAACTGCCACCGGGTACGTCGGCTGGTCGTTTTGTGTGTCGCAAGGTTCGACAGCTCGCCACATGCGGCAATCGTGAGGCAGGGCGAACCGGGTGGCAGCTACCTTCCTTAATAAGAGTACGTGTTTGCGTCACTAGTCGGTGCGCCCACTCATTCAATGCGTCACTAGTCCGTGCGCCCACTCATTCAGTGCGCGCGTGCGCCTGTGTGCTAGCGTACAAATGTCGTGGTAAGGAACTGCCAGCGCTCATCCTCAAGGTAGCTGGATGATTGTGTATCCATGGCGGTTGGTACGACACGGCAATCGGTGCCAACGCAGCCGGCTGGGCCTCTCCAGCCTTTACCCTGCTCCACCATAGGTAGACGTGGCGGGCCTCTCACGAGTTGTTGTTCCCCGACGTGCGTGTCCGCCTCCTGTCCTTTGTCACGCAACAGGTTACTTGCGCACCGGCCCCGACAAAGTTGGCCCGCTCGTCACCGAAGCCAACTGCCAAGTAACCTGTTGCGTGACCCAAATTTGACACCTTAATTAAGGCGGGACATTGGAGCGGCAGCGATTACTACCCTGCGCCGGCCCAAGTGTGACTGAGCGGTGTGCCTGACAGGTCCATGCGGGTTGGGCGGGGACACGAGCTGACGTGCCGGCTTAGCATGCCTTTGTCTGTCACTTCATGCTCCTCGTTCCTTGTTGAAGTCTCGCGGATCGCAATGGGTACGCTCTTCCATCGCGTCCCCGCGCGTCAGCTCATGGGAGGCCATCATGTATGCCCGCGCAGCGATAGCTTCCCGCGCACTGCCGGCGGCTCTTTGCTCGGACCTCCTTCCTCCATGTCGCTCGCCCACTGACTAGGGCCTGCAGTTACCCACCATGAAACGTTCACCATCGCGCATCACTGTCGCTTAATACGGTGCACGTATCTTGTCCACCTGACGTGCCCCGTCCCGCCCATCAGGTCGTCCGGGATCAGCGGCATGCCAACGCACGCCGTAAGCTCTGGCCCTGAGAGCGAGGCTGATCGGCGCATGCGCGAGGCGCAGGTAAAGCAAGTCGCTATGCTGGCGGAGAAGCAGAAGGCCCAGGAGGAACGGCTGCTGGCAGCGCTGGCGGCGCCTCTGCCGCATGCTGCAGCTGGGCAGGATGGGGCCCCGGCGGGCATGGGCTTCCTCAAGGGCCGGCCGGTGGCGGCCATCGTCATCTTCCGGTGGGTCGGTGACATGTTGACGAGGCGTCCTGATGTGGGCGTGTGATGCATGGCAGGGCACGGAAGGGTCACCAACGTCGCCCCGGTACGGCAGAGGGTCCCCAATCTTGGCCTGCTACCGGCACCCGCCAACCCCGTGTTTACGCGCCGACCTGTCTACCCATGCGTGCAACCGGCGTCCGGCTTTGCAGGTACTGCCTCTACTCGCTCGCTTTCCGGTCCGAGTGCACCAACATCTTCGACCGCATCTCCTCCGTCATCCAACGGCAGGTGCTTTGCGCGCGCAATTATACAAACACAGACAGAGGAAGGATCGGGCATGCGCTATAAGATTGCACATCACCTGCTTGCTACCCACCTGCTGACGGGGAATCGTCCGCCGAAACAGCCCCATAAGATGGGGCTATGCGGTAGATTGTGCCGTCCGACCTGTCGTCTGAATTGCACTCAGCAGGTGTCACCCTTATCCTCCCTTGCGCTCCCCCGCTCCTCCCCGCGCGCCGAGCTGCACAATTCGATACCTGCCGCTGGCTGACCTGTGGCCGCGCAGGTGGAGCGCAGGCGTGAAGACAACAGCTGCCTCGCGTACTGGCTCTGCACCACCGCCACGTTGTTGCACGTGCTCAACACGGACATCAACCCCTCATACGCAGTGGAGCGCATGATTTGGACTGTGCTTGGCTCCACGCTTGGCGGCCGGAGTAGTGCCACTACTTCGGCGGGCTCACTACGTAGTGCCCTTGCTCAAGGCACCAACGCACGGTGGCGACGTGGGTACGCAGGAAGGACGGCCATCTGGATTACCGGTACAGTACTTATTACAATGGGAATCAAATGGTGGTTTATCGGTGTTACAATGGGAGTCAAACGGTGGTTTATCGGTATTCCATCATGTGCTGGTATGATTTGGAATGTACGCGCAGCATTTCAGGTTTTCGCTGCCGCCGCCGCCCCTGGCTAGTGGATGGTCGCGCTACCGCAATAGTCGCGCGCGCAAACGAATCACAACGGGTGTCCGGCAGCTTCCTACCGGTACCCTCGATGTCGGATGAGTGCAGGCGGACGCGGAAACCAGCAGGTCGGGGCCAAGGAGACCGCCCTGCTGTTCATGAAGGCGCTGTGCAAGCTTATCGAGAAGAAGATCTTCCCCATGCATGATCCGCGACAACATGTGCAAGGAGATCCTGCCGATGCTCAAGAACTGCATCCCCACTCGAGAGACCCCGCTCACGCCCGGGGGCACCGCCGGCGGCCCTGCCGCTGCCGCCGCCGCTGCCGCCGCCACGCTGGCTGCCGGCGGCCCTGCCAGCGGCGCCGACGCCATCGGTGACGCCAGGGCTGCAGAAGGTGCGTGCGTGCTTGCGCTCTTGATCCGACCACAATGCGACCCCTCTCCGACGTACGTGAGTAGTGCTGCTGTGGTGGTAGTTTTTGCCGTGGACTCCAGAACTAAAGGTACAATGTCGTACGCATATACGTACGTACATGGTGGACAGCGTCCGCATCAGCATTTGCTCTAGCTGTACGATTTTCGGGGGCAGCGCTAATCAAGCAGCAGTGCTGTTCGTTGCCATCAACCAACGTCTACTGCGCTTGTTTTAGGGTTCTGTCCCGATCCGCTGCCCTACCGCTCAACCAAGGTCTCCAGCATGCATCTCGAAACGTCTGCTCTGAGCGGTTCTCTTTCGTACACGGGTTTTCCTTGCAACTCCTGCTGCAGGTGCTGGAGCCGCGCAGTGCCAGGCCGCCGCCTCGCAGGAGTCATGGGCCAGCATGCTGCGCCCGCTGGATGCGCTGCTGACGGTGGCCCTGGCCAACCATGTGCCGAAGGTGCTGGTCCAGGTGCGTGCCAGGTAGAGACGGAGCGCGGGGGGTTGAGACGCGCTGGGTGGCATGGGGAGAGGTGGCGAGGACCTTCGATTGCGTATGTACTGCGAACTTCCCCCTTCCCAAATTAATTGGATAAAAAAACTGAAGTACGTATAATAGTTGAGATAATACTAATAGGAATGATAGTCGCAACGGCTGAACTAACGGCTGAACTAACGGCTGACCCAACGACTGCACTCGATGAAACGCATCCTGCAGGCGCTGTTCAGGCAGCTGTTCCGTTTCATCAACGTGCAGCTCTTCAACCGGCTGCTGATGTGCCGCTGCTCACTGCGCAACGGGCAGTACCTGAAGGCCGGCCTGGAGACCGTGGCCCACTGGATCAGTGTCGCCGGCGCGGACTACATCGCAGATCCATGGGAGGAGTTGAAATACCTCCGACAGGTGGATCCATCAGTGGACCCTCAACGTACCTACGTACATTTTTTTGTCGCATGCCATCGGCTGTCGTCGTACTGTATTGAATACCTTATCATACACCTTGCCTCTCTTTGGAGAGGTTATTGACTTGTTACAGCGGGCTCCAGGCCCGGAGGCAGGTCTAGGCCGGGTGGATTGTTTCTCCTTGCTGGGTCACTTTCGGTGTCGGGAGGAGGGATGGCAACCTAGGCGGATTGGGGTAAGGGGCCGCTCACGGTATATGGATGCCGAGAGCTTGGATTAAGATGCGGTGACAGAGGATCAGATTAGAGGCGTCATGGATTAGGATGCGGTTGGCCTCGGATTGGGTTGCCGTGGGCACGGATTAGGCTGACAGGGGCACAGATTGGGTTGCGGTGGGTCCAGATTGGCTTGGCAACGTCGTGGATTAAGCTGATGACGGCATGGATTAGGCTGACCGACGTCCGAACAAGGCTGGTGAAGCGACTAGAAAACAAATAGCTGTCATTGTCAAGTTACATATGCTGCCGGTGTTTCACATATCACGAAACCGGACCTAGCAACACACAGTAATCGTTACAACAACAACACAGCGATGTTAGGTGACGTTAGGTGCTCCGTACTGCTTAGGGGTGCCCATCCACGAGCGCGCCAGCACCCCCCTCTCGCACCTGCCCACCCAACACCAGACAGCTGCTGGTACGGGTCTGCCAGCGCCTGGTTAGCTGGCACACCCTCGCTTCTGCTGGATACGACAGCACGTGATGTTGTCGAGTAACACACCGTTCCCGAGATGGCCTACAGAGGTGCCACCCACCCAGACCACCCGACCACACTCTACGGCGACCGCTGCATGAGTGCCACACGCACAGAAGCGGAGAAAGGGAAGGGCTTTGTACCTTGTTGCACCCTCGCATGTGCCCCACAGACATGCCCAGCAAAACCTGTGTCAGGCATGCCCAGCAAAACCTTGCACACCCTAGGACCTAACTTAAAAGCATAAGAAAACATACAGCACACAAACAGCAAACAAAAAACTCAACATAGCTGTGACCGACATCGTTGCCTCGCATATAACTGCCCATTTTTTGGACTTTGGGTCCCTGTAACCATACCATGCACCTCTACCTTTTGGACTGGAGCTCACTGTAACAGTTACTACGGTTAATAGTGATACGGTTATAGTGAGGGTCCTTGTAACCATTCAGCAGGGTACAGCAACCGTTACGGGTTGTTGTAACGGTTACAGTGGGTTCCAGACCAATTGCCATACTAACTTGTCGGCAACTTGCTAGGCCCAACGAACATCCTAAGAAAGTATTATCATGGGAGCAAAGATATCAGTACAATAAGTCCTTATCGGATTTCAACAGTTTGAGCGAATCGGAAATGTTTCCGACGTTGGCGGGGGATGCGCGGGGATCGTGCAGGACTTTCCAAAATAAACTCATTCTTGCGCGATTGCGTTATTTAATGCGTACATGGTGTTTGAGCCCGTCTCTTATAGCCAAGCAGGAGGATTTGGGCCAGCGTCCCGCGGGTCAAGCCGTTGCCCGTTTCAGCTTTGGTTGTCGTAACGATTACAGTGGGTTCCAGACCAAGAGGTAGAACCATCGGGCGCATCGCCTGACACTGAAAAAGACGGAGGAAACAAAGACCGACATGCACCGGAACAAAGGCAAACCACCAGAACACCAAAGCGACAGCTGTAGGCACACTGAGCAGCACCAGCACCCCAGGGGGAATTTGCACTAGAGGCTCCCCTATCAGGAACTGGCCACCAACCGACCTAACAACCATCACCGACGAACCAGTGAAGCGCCGCAATGATGCAAACATCGGAACCAGCCACCTCTCATCCCATAAGGCACGGATCCCAAACAGGGCTCAACACGCCTATAGAGCTTTGGTTGTTGTTGTAACGGTATATAGAGCTTTGGTGGTGGAAACCACCACAAACAACGAGCAATCCTTCCTATCAACGGTTAATCCTTGTTGGCGGACGTGAAACATAAAGCCCGCCTTCATCGTCAACGTCGTTCTAGACAGGCATCCTTTCGTCCAGGCTCTTCATAGTCCATTTCCTACCAGCTTCATGTTCGGCTTGCAAGGTTGCTCCCTTATGTCGCCGTACACCGCAGCCGTGGCCAACCCGATAAATCCACGGGAGCACGGGAGAGTTTCTTGAGGATCTTTCACTTACGAAGTAGGCTGCCGTTCTCGTATCACAGTGCCCGGCATGCCTTGGCCCAATGGGCCTCGCACCCCTGGCTGGCCTCGAGAGGAGAGATTATTACAGACGAACAGTACAACATTGTAGAAATGTATGTGGGATTCGCACCATTAGTCATCACCGACGTGCGGGGGACCGGCGGAGTACTGGTGGATTCCTGATCGGCTCGGGTTGTCTTGGGAGCGGGGTTTCCCGTGCTTCATACTTTCTGGCTATATAAGCGTGTTGAGCCCTGCTAGGGGTCCGTGCCTTATGGGATGAGAGGTGGCGGTTCCGATGTTTGCATCGTTGCGGCGCTTCACTGGTTCGTCGGGTGCTGGGCTGTTAGGTTGGTTGGCGGCCAGTTCCTGATAGGGGAGCCTCTAGTGCAAATTCCCCCTGGGGTGCTGGCTGCTGCTCTGTATGCCTACGGCCTGTCAACTTGGTGTTCTGGTGGTTTGCCTTTGTTTCGGTGCATGTCGGTATTTGTTTCCTCCGTCTTGTTCAGTGTCAGGCGATGCGCCCGATGGTTCTACCTCTTGGTCTGGAACCCACTGTAACCGTTACAACAACCGACCGGTCTGGAGCTCACTGTAACGAACACTTCTTGTCCTCAGTACGTTACAAGTTTTAACATTCCCGCACGCCGGCACTCAGCTCCCGGCGGCAAAAACCTCCCAAGTAGCACTAAAACCGGCACTCAGATCCCGGCAATCCCTGGCCGGCACTCAGTTCCGGCATCCCATATCCCAAACCAGCTGCAAAACGGCAATGGGCAAACAATCGTCAGTCGACAGATTTTTCATGTTGCCTATAGTGGCCAGTAGTACAACATCAAATTGCATCATCTCCGGAAAACCCGGAGGCAAACTAACTCAGAGCGACAGCAAAGCCGCATCAGCGCTGGCCAGTCCTTGGCCAGGGCCAGGAGGAAAACACCAAACACGCGTCGGAAACGGCACGGAGCCGGACCACGGCGGAGCCTTCCCTCCAGCACGGAACCGGACAGAGGACCGAATTAACGTAACTCGACCGGGACGGACCCTGACGGACGGGCGATGACGCCACTGGCACTAGCCCGTCGGCTGCAGCGGAGGCAGGGTCAGTAAGTATGGGTGGGCGGTTGGCAGGCTGCAGGGGCCGTCGGCTGCCCGTCGGCCATGTTTGAAACAACTTTTGTTGTAACGGTTACAGTGGGTTCCAGACCAAGAGGTAGAACCATCGGGCACATCGCCTGACACTGAACAAGACGGAGGAAACAAATACCGGACACTGAACAAGACGGAGGAAACAACTAATAGGGACAACTAGGAAAATAGTATGATAACGTTATACTACGGTGATAACTAGGCTGAAAGCGGGATCAGC
>BDSL01000444.1:0-21262 GCA_003116995.1 Yamagishiella unicocca | reverse complement strand
ATCAAAGAAAGCACCTGGCGGATCAAAGAAAGCACCAGGCGGATCAAAGAAGGTCCATGAGCGAACTAATCGTTCCATTTGCATCGAAAAGTTGAATAAACAAATCTACGATAAGTGCGTTGCAGATGGTGACAAGTGCAGTATACTCACAAAATGCAAAGGATTTCAGCCATCTCGACACACTGACCGTGAATACATGAGGAATGATCCTTTGGCGAAATGTGCCCGTCAATTTGTGGGCAATGACCCAGTTTACAAAGATATGTTTAACCTTGGTCTAGCTGAAAAACATTGTCAGGATGTTGACCTGAAACGGAAAGCGCCCGATGGTGACATCAATCCACGCTCAAGCAAGCGCCAAAACTCAACACTGGGCGCGCCGCCTCAAGAAGGCTGGAAGTATCCGTGCCAAGGTCGCTTCGAAACGACAGACCAGCCGCCGTAGTAGGTTGCAACTGTTCGACGTACGCGGAAGGGATTCTTCGGGTAAAATCTTTCCAGTGATGTATAATATCTCTAATAAAGCGGAACAGAAAGAGTGAAAATGGCATGGGCAGTATGGACTGCCGTTTGTTGTTCTTGCTGCTGTATTTACCATGTACATAGGTACGGCAGTCATGCAGGTAAGAAGATCTCATCCGACTCAAGAAACGTGTCATTTCTGCCGTGCCTAGTATGTCAAATAACAATAATAGAAAAGAGACGAGCTCTGATACAGAAACGGAATTAAGCTCTGACTCTGATTCGGATTGCAGCTCCGAAGATGACGAAGCTGTCCTGAGGCACAACAAGAAAACCAACAAAAAAGCAAGCCATTCCAACAAGAAAAAACACAAGAAAAACTATTCAAACAACGAGCAGCCTGATTATCGCAATCTATGGGGTGTCCTAGGTAGCAGCAAAATGTCATCAACGAAATCAAAAAAGAAGGAATAGACAACATTGCAAAAAAGAAGAAAAAAGAAGAAAAGAATCTTGCTTCACCGCGACAGGTCCCCGTGGATCGGACGTCCTCGAGTGTGCAAGCACCCATTCCTGTGTCCTCGAATGTTCAAGCACCCATTCTTGCATCCTCGACAGTTCAAGCACACGTTCCTGCACCCTCGATTCGACAAGCATCCATTCTTGCATCCTCGAGTCGGCAACAACCACTGAATCCAGCGTCCTCGAGTCGGAAACCTACAAGCCTTCTTCTTCGATGAATGTGTATAAGGTCAATGGGGATTTTTTTGTTCCAATGACAAACAATCTTTCTCCGTTCAAAATGAAAGTTGCGTTTGAGACAGATGCGCCTAATGGTGAAATGGGATTGGTGCCTACGATTGAGCTCAGATCAAAGCATGAATGCAAGGAGACTATGTCTAACAATGTCTTGTTGCCCTTGAACATTCGGAACCACCGGAAGAATCTATTGAAGAATTAATGAAAATTGTTGAATCTCGTAGGTGGTTGGAAGCTGTCGGACCTAGTGAAATTTCGAATCCACTGGAGTTGCTAGAATCTCTAGGACCTCTAGAATCTCTAGGACCTCTAGAATCTCTAGGATCTCTAGAACCTCTAGGACCTCCACACGAAACATGCGAACAAGTTCCCGTCGGATCTCCAGGGCCTATAGATGCAACCACAACAGGAGAAGATGTCAAACCGCCACCTCCACGGCGTGGACGGCGACCAAAGAATCTATTGATAGATCCCGCAATGGCACAATTTGCTGCCGTATCTGCTGCAACATGTCCACCCATCAAAGAAAAGACCGTGCGCATCAAGAAGGATCGTGCTGAGAAGCCTGAGAAGCCCGATAAGGTAAAACCTGAGAAGGTCAAAAGATTACCAAGCGTCAGAGTGTGACTGTGTGCTCTGGTGATGATTTCGTTAACAGCATCAAATTTAATGCATCACCTGTAATGACCTCTGATGCACAAGGTATGGGCTCCAATCGAGCCCGGACGCATGTTAACAAAACTGTCTATGATATGTCGAACAGCGTGGAGCAGATGAATCATATTGAAGATGAGACAGTCATTATTAAGTTAGCCGTGCAAGCGCACGAAGTAATTGATAATCACAGGCATCTCCATGGTCATTCTCTAATGCATGTGAACCAGCCACATAGGGACTGCTCCCCATCCGCATTCAAAGGTTTTGACGCTTATAGTACAGAATACGCAATGCTTGGCGACGTCCCTACACACTCATCTTCATCATTGGGTGCATCCGATATTTTCAGCAGCAACTACGGTATGATGTCGACACCAATGTCCAATATTCCGACGTCTATATCACCTCCTCCTCCACTTCTGGCGGATATGAGCATGTCCATGTCCATGCCCCCACCACATCAATCGACATCATTTGATGATAACACCTCCTGCCTTAGAGCGATCAAGCTCCTCATGGACTTTGATGAAAAATGTAAGAATGGAGAATGGCCAAGCAGTACATCCGTTCATTGTTACTGGTGCTGTCACCGCTTTAAGAATGTGCCCATTGGAATCCCATTGACATACAATGAGGACGCTGGCAAGTTCATGGTATACGGGTGTTTTTGCAGCTGTGAGTGTGCAGCTGCATATAACATGGATAGCAAAGAGAGCTCTGACGAGACCATGACACGTTACAGTTTGATAAACATGCTTGCGCGGGAGCTGGGTCACTGCAAGCTTGTCCGCCCAGCCCCAAACAGGCTGGTGTTGAGCATGTTTGGGGGGCCCATGAGCATCGATGAATTCAGGGAGCGCTGTCACACATCGCGTCTGGTCCTGGTCAACTTCCCACCCATGATGACCGTGACACAGCAGGTCGAAGAGATCAACCAAAGGGAGCTTCGATCCGAATATAGGTACATACCAATAGACAGTGAACGTGTCAATAAGTACAAGGAGAAGATCAAGCTCAAGCGCACGAAACCAATCGTCAACTACACAAACACGCTTGACCATGCCATGAACTTGCGGTTTGATGAGGCCCGAGACTCGAAAATGTCATAGTTTCAAGTTCTTTTCAAGTTCTACTTCTCTTCAAGTTCTACTTCTTTCTATTTCATTATAGTTCTAGGTTTCGTTCAGCAAATTCTTCTCTTGGATGAGAGACTTCTTCTCTTGGAGGATGGCCTTGTTCTTTCGGACCAGCTCGTTGTGTTTTTTTACTAAAGTTTTGTTCCTCATTGCAAGATCCTTATTCTGACTCTCAAGGTCGGAAATTTCATTCCTGAGGGCTGCAATTATGTCGGTAGCATTATTTGCATCTGTCGTATTCTTCATTTTGCTTTCATCTCTGTCATCTCTGTCATCTCTGTCATCTTTAGCATCTTTGGCATCTTGAAGCTCGCCAAACAGCGATTGGTTTTGCTCACGAAGAGTGGTATTGTCTCCTTCCAATTTTGAGATATCTTCCAGAAGCTTCAAAATATCGGCTTCCAGCTTGGAAACTGTTGTCTTATTTGAATCGTCAGATCTTGATGCAGATGATGTTGCCGTTAATGCAGCCACAGCCTTCCGGAGATCGTTATTCTCCTTCTCCACTGCAATTATATGTGACACTTTTCGAAAGTCCATGTACTCCTTCTCCAAGTTGTCCAGTGTGCACTTAAGGTGCCGTGCATTTTCTCGCTCCACATTCAGAGATTTCTCAACATCGGCCTTGGCCGCTGTAAGGTCACGAATAGAAAGTTCCAAAGAATTGCACTGGTCACTCAGAGTACGCACATGCTCTGAGAGGGTGTCATTTTTGCGTTCTGAAACGACATACAGCTCTTGAACCCTGCCAATAGCTAAAGAGAAATCAGATGCCTGGACCATGACTCCCTGATCCCTCTTCCTCTCTGTTCCTCTGCAACTATGTGTAATATCCTATTTAGGCTTCTAAATTATCGCACTCGCACTTTTCTAATCAAAGTGAAACTGACCTAAAGTCATTTGCAATTTTTACTGTCAATCACACATATTTAACTCTTTTTATCGATTCCTTAATAGTCATGGATCGTTATTGCATGAAAATTAAGACTGTGCAGTCCGTCTCCTTTAAGATACTTGTTGAGGCTCTCAAGGAGCTCTTAACCGATACTTGTATTGAGATTGATGACAATGGCATGCGCATTGTTGCCATGGACTCTTCGCACATTGTGCTTGTGCACATGAAGCTGGATGCCGACAAATTTGAGATTTTTCATTGTAAGCACAAGGTTGTCATCGGCGTTAACATGTTGAATCTGCACAAACTCATCAAGACAATCAACAACAATGACGCGCTGACACTCTTCATTGAGGAAGACAACCTCAATTACCTCGGTGTAAACATTGAGAACGAGACGGCACGAACGCAGTTTAAATTGAATTTGCTTGATCTGGACAACACAAACATCACTATTGACCCCGCACAGGTGACAACCGTTATCACCATGCCGAGCTGTGAATTCCAGAAGATTTGTCGCGACATGAATAACATTGCAGATTACATGGAAATTAAAAATATCCAAAATACATTGATTTTCAGCTGTAAGGGTGACTTTTGCTGCCAAGAGACGGTCCTCACAGACAATGACAATGGCATGCACCGGATAGCAAATACAGGCGATACCAGTGAGATTGTACAGGGTGTGTTTTCGATTAAACAACTTGTCCTATTCACCAAATGCACTAATCTCTGCAACACTTGCGAGATTTTCCTTAAAAATGACTATCCCCTGATTATCAGATACTCCGTTGCCTCTCTTGGTGAAATCAAACTATGCCTTGCACCACAGTCGTCTACCTCCACACAGTCATGCAATGTTAGTAACATGTCGTAATATCTTGTAAATTGGTAATAGTGTCATGGAATGAGAATCGTTCCCAAGAGTGATCCGTTGTCGTTGTGTTTGTAATATATTGTTTGTGATATTATTGTGTTTTTGTTGTGTTTTTGAGTAATACACAGCAGGAACTAAATGACATAGCGACAGTAGCCTCAAAATGCCTTCCGCATGCCCTTCGTGTCGATGTAGGGCGACCCCAGCTCGTAGGTCACCATGAACATCGGGTCAGTGGCGTCTTTCGGCTCAAACTCCATGTCAATGCGGCATGCCTCGACGTTGTAGAAGAGAACCGCACTGTTGTACTGCTTGCGGAGAACCTCCTGCATGGTCGGGAACTGGTCGAGTGTCGCGTTACAAGGCAATTCGACCCAACCGGGCTGCTTGTGCCAAAAGAACTCTTTGCCCGGAACCTTCTCGATGTAAGAGAAGCCATTGTTCGGGAGCTTCAGCACCACAACATCGGAGTCGGGACGGCGATACCGATGGACGGTGGCAAGGTAGGGGATGCCAGCATGCTCAAACCGGAAGAACAGCTTCTCCTTGACCTTGCGGACCATGTCGAAGGAGAAGTGCTGCCCCTGAAAGACGTTTGTGTCAAGAAAGCTCCCAAACAACTCATCCAACAGCGGCGAAGGCCTGCCCTCAGCAGACTGCCAGAAAACTATCTTCATGCGCTCCTCGACATCGTTGCGCTCGCCGGCAACCTGCATAGCGCCCTGAGCGCGAAGTTCCCCTTGGAAGTGACGCGAATCAACCTTGAGCGCCGACATGTCTAACGCGCACTTATGATAATATGCTAGGTAAATAACCTAGGTAAAGAAAATATGTTAACACGTATATGATACGTATATTGTCACTCAGCGTTGTGCCCCGTAATAATACACCCTTAAATCACTTAGTAAAAGCAACTTAAGGTTTAGTTAATACGGGCACAACGCTGTTGTCACTGGACCTATTCTCCGACAATCTGAATTGTAGAACCAAATTATTTTAAACAATTACCACGGCAATACATCACAAACACAACCGGAGGACCCAGAATTCAGAGTAGTTTACATAGTCAACAGAAAGCAGCAAATTCGTATAATGGGGTCCGTAAATGATAGATCTCATCGAGACGATCGCATATGTGCGCGACCAT
Source organism: Yamagishiella unicocca (assembly GCA_003116995.1). Lineage (NCBI taxonomy): Eukaryota > Viridiplantae > Chlorophyta > Chlorophyceae > Chlamydomonadales > Volvocaceae > Yamagishiella > Yamagishiella unicocca. The sequence goes on along the minus strand of BDSL01000444.1, from coordinate 15,329 downwards.
GCGACCCAGAGATCAGAAATCGATTCGATGGCGGAATGATATGGGTGAGACGACAGTCAGAGTCATGGGCAGCTCGCCCAGTTTTTCATGGGCTTTCTTTCTCACAACAATCTGTTCAACAATACCCTGATTTGACCTGATTTGAGAGGATCACGGAGCGTTATTGGAGATGAAGAAAGTGCCTGGAAGGTTCCAAGGCGATAATTTCAGACTGGTAACAACGCTTAGAGGAGTACGGAAGGGAGGATGAAAGTGATTTCGAGTCTTCAACTTTGTTACCCACGTTAGTCAAGGAAATTGCCTGTGTGTGTCCTCCAACAGCACTACGAGCCCCATAGTGGAACAACAAAAAGGTCAGGGGGGCAGCGCGGTCGCAGCTGCTTCTTCAGTTCCGTCAAGGATGCGGGTAATCGATTATTATCCATATGCCTACATTCATTGGTTGGAAAAAACTACACGACTGAAATAGTATTTCAAGACTAGTTCAATAGTGATATTTAAAGATATTTAAAGGTATTTTATAACATTTAGTAATAATGGATTGTTTTCAACAAAAATCTTTTGATATGCATAGACAATATAGAGCAAATGAAATTGATAAAATGTATAAATATTTAGTTAAAGATTTATTCTTAACAGAAGAAGATAAAAATGAAATTGATAAAATTTGTAAATCTCGTATTAAAACTATGTTAGATAATTGTAATTCTGAAGAAGAATTAGACGATGTTTATCATAAAATTACAAAAGTTAAAACTAGATAAAATAGTTTTACTTCTTTTTCTGGAAAATTATTAATATAATTTTATATTTTAGATTTTAATGTATGGATGGCTGATGCGCTTAGCTACAGCATTCGTCAACAATCGAGCGACTTCTGTACTTGGACAGAGTGATGAAACGTTTTTGATCACTCTCTCACTGCAATATGACACGAACTTGCCTGTTGATGCATAATATATATATTGTGCGGAGTAACCAGATAAGCCATGTTTACAAAATAGGTTTTTCCTGAATATCTTCCCATTCATAAGACCGCAACACGCACCATTGCAGTCGCGCTCTGCCTTTGGCGATACGATGTACGCAAAAGTCAGTTCTCGCCGAACCTAGACGCAACGAACCTAGACGCAATCAGCACATGGGTCCCCAGGTCGTCCACTGCGGCGTCCACACCGATGGCACTGATTCTCATCGTATTGCGATAGCAGCTGCCGATGATGATGATATTGTTGCACGCGCATCCTGCCACTTACAGGGCATCTTTTAGCGAATCCTCAGAACCGACTAAAAAAAGACTCCGCGTCACAACCAAATCCGACCTCGAGTCGGCTGGGTTCTTCATCAATAGCAGTTCTCTCATTTAGTACAATTGATTTTGAGATTGTCGGAGAATAGGTCCGGTGATAAGGGACCTCATGTTCAGTGACAACGAATCTAATCTTGAAGTCTTCCTGCCTGAATATGAAAAAGTCTGCCAAATCCAGTTTGCTATTTGTTGTGATTCATATTGTTATGTGCAAAAACAACAAAACAGCAGAAAACAGAAAACATCCCTTACTGTTGAAGATCCCTTACTATTGAATATGTGTAACTAGCATGTCCAACAGTATTCCTCTATGAATGCCGGTTCTTCCTGCACCGAATTACACCGAATTACACCGAATCAACCTTCTCAGAAATGAGTGATGCGAACCTCATCATCATGTCGGTATCAATGTGAGTGACCGACTTGACGGATCCCCATCGTTCCGTGCCCATCATGTTGGAGGCAAGCGGCTCGGGGCCAGCCAGTACGAGCACAGATGCGTCGCCCACGCCGACCATCAGGTCCCGCTCCTCCGTCTGAACCACGGCACCGGTGACATCGGTCTTGCCGTACATGAGCATCGCGCAAAAGGACACCCAGTCAAATGGCACACACTTGCCCTTGAGGTGCGGGCGATCGTACCACGCGTCACTGATCTGTGCCAACAGGCCCTCAAGGCCCAGGCTGGTCTTCACGTCCTGGGCATCCTCAAAGCGCAGGAGGTTGTTGCAGACATTGTTGCTCACAAAGAGGAGCTCAATGTCATGCTTCTTGGCGATGTCCAGGATGATCCGGACTCCTTCTGGGCTGTAGATTGCGTTCATGGTCGAACGAGCATCCCTCCCTGGCAGGCTCAATGTCATGGGCTCCATTTCGGCCAAGATGCCCGCCATGAAGACGATCGGCTTACCCGATGTCTTAATCTTTTGGCCCAGCACCTGAATGATCTCGTCTCCGAAGAGCTTCTTTAGCTCGACCAGGTAGCCGACGGATCCGTTTACGTCAATAATGATGGCTGTGATCTCCGGGTCCTTGATACGCATGGCAATGTAATCCATGCTTTCCAGTCCATGTTCCACGCCCTCATATGCTTCGATGATCGGGCCATATCCCTTGACTTCGTTGAACGCAAACTTGTGTGGAATCACGTTGCGCGAGTTCAGCGGCCCCTTGACAATGATCGATGACGGGCAGAGCAGCCGAAGCAGCTTGGCAGACGTCTCCATCACCTCCTCACCGTAGAGGGGGTCGTGCTTCATCATGTTGATCTCACTGATGTCGGGACACGCACGCCTCTCTGGCACAATGATCGCACATACCATTCGCGGAGTATTCTTGCAGACCTGGTGAGCGGCAGCAGCAATCATATAGCCATCGAAGTCGGTGGTGTCGCCGGATTGGATGTAGAGCATCGCACCATAAGGTTCGATAAAGTGATGGTATCCAGTCAAGATATCACTGTCGATGGACATACTTCTACTGTAGGCCACTGAAGGCGTATGAGACTCGTATGAGTTGATTGATGAATAGTTGAATATGAAATATATGCCTACACGCCCTATATATATGGTATATGGAATATCGTACTGAATCGTACTGAATCGTACTGAATCGTACTAAATCGTACTGAATCGTACTGAATCGTACTGAATCGTACTGAATCGTACAGTGCCGTACTTTTTTGTTTATAGTTTCAATATTTTGCGAATTACACAGCAATCTATACCTGGGATTAATGCGTTTTGTTTGTGATTGATTTGTGGCATTTGTCAAGAAAGATGGTTAAATCTCTTTTTTTAATTTGAAACAGTCATCAATCCAAAGTATAGATTGCTGTGTAATTCGCAAAATATTGAAACTAAAAATAGAGTTAATGAGAGACTCCCTGTAAACAACGAATTACCTACAAAAAACTACGAATTATCTACGAAACATATCATAGTAATTATCGTAATTATGTGGTATATCGTCGAGCCTAAGGTCCTCGTGTTTGAGCAGTTGACCTCTTCTGGCAATCCAACAGTAATGGCGATGGCCGATGTAGGCAAGCCATACAATGCACCGTGTCCACCATCAACGCCGGCACCCGTCGAGCGTTCCCCACGTATTCCGAAGTTCTAGAGGACTAGAGTCCTTGAGTCCTTGAGTGAGTTCGAATGAGTTCGAATGAGTTCGAATGAGTTCGTGTTAATGAGTTCGAATGAGTTCGTGAGTGAGTTCGTGAATTAGAGGACATATTGCCCCTAATGGGTTTTTTCATATGCTGGTTCCAGGAGGTTTAACCTGAAGCAATCGTTCTGTGTTGGCTTTGATACAATCCATGTGGCTCTTGTATAGTATTTCACCCGAATACCACGACGGTACAAATAGGTCTTCCGATCGCTGCAACTTATCATCTTTGAGCCACACCTTGATGATGCTAAAATATTTTTTGGGGCTGATAGAGATACCGTTGATGGATTCCCATAGATCTTCAGGTTGAGCCATCTGTTCCCCTAGGACCTTCATGCTGATGGCCTCCCAGGTCCTCGAAGCATCAGATTTGGAGACTTTCATGGAAATGCAACCTCCATACATATTACTCTTGTCGTCCCAGCAAGGATATACGCCTTCGCGCATCAGGAAAAACATGTTCTCAGCAACTAGACCTTCGACACATGATTGAACCGCCCAAAAGTCCTCTACTGTGCTAATGTCTGCCAGGCGCACATAACTCGGAAGAGTCCAGTCGGGACTGTCTGACGAGTGGAAATACAGTGTCCATGAATCATTTAGGTATGTTGTCATATCCGATACGAAAGTAGCATCATCGCCATGAACTTCGGGGATATTTGCAAGATTGGACATTTCAATGACTCTCTATGTCCAGCAAATAAACTATTCATCGAACCTATATGTCCATTGTCATATGCCTATTGTCATATGCCTATTTTCATATGGGATATTGATATATGGGATATTGTCATATGGGATATTGACATATGGGATATTGACATATGGGCAATTCTATTGATTACATGTTAACAATTCCAATGTGATCGTAACGGAGAGAGCATACTTGAAACCTAGTGCCCACATCTACAAGTGGTCTGGCGTCCTCCTGACGAATACGTGGGATGTAACCAACAAGCCTACCCTCATGCTTCACTGCGATTGCATTGCAGTCATACTGATTTGATGGTTCGTACTCCACAGACACGATATCGCCTAGCTGCACGAGGGATGCGGATGCCCTCCGTGCAAAAACACCGGCGAGGATGAACTCCTCAACCATGTCTCCTGGTCTTCTCCAGTCGCAGTCGTTGCGCAACAACAATCAATGAACACACGTATTTGATATTGGTCGTGATATGGTGGTCGTTCTACAAATCCAAAGCAAATGTACTCTTAATATGCATGAGACCAAACTCAGTAAATCATCCTATTCATCGCCTATTTAAAAATATCGATTGTGTATTCCCGTGACCACATGTATGATAATGGTACTTCCTTTAGTTGCCCGGCGAGATTGTTCAAGTTGGTATTTTCCGTACTACCAGATGTCAAACTAATTGTCAAACTATTATCGTACATGTGTTGATGGCAATGCAATCGTACGTTTCTGTGGACAAGAAAATAAGTTTACCGCATCGGTTTGAGGAGAAAGTAACAGCGAATGCCGTGATCTTTGAGGACCCCGAGTTGAAAACATACATTGTTTCACAGGCTGACACTGTCAATGTTGTTGGAGTTATTGGAGTTAGCTTCTGTGTTCCCATCCACCCTTCATCTCAATGTTATGTAATAGATCCAGAAAAGCTCCCTGATGGGCTTGGCATCGTACAAGACGTCCTGTTGAAGTTTGCGAAAACGAAGCACAGTACACATGGTCACCACTACTCGGTATCGGTACATGGTCACCACTACTCAGTATATCCCGCGCAACGCATGCTATTTACCGAGTTCTGTGAGTCCGTGTCAAAGCTCAAAGACCAGCTCTGCGACGCTTGCTACTTCAGCTGGCGGATAGCCCAGGAGGAGGGAGTCGATAAGGGCATCAAGGAGCCCTCCACAATGTCAATGCGGGTTGTGTGTGAAGCATTATACGCGATGTGGGAACACCCCGGGAGCTCTCTTAATGACGCACACATGGCCTATCTGCTTATGCACGATATCAAGGCCCGTGATTCCACCATCGAACACCTTTGCCAGCAGGACTCAACGTATGTGAGGCTCGTATACAGGCCATCCGCGCGTACATGAAGAGCGTGGACCAGTTGACTTGTATCTTTGCCAACGTGGGTGGTTACACTGATAGCATCCGTAAGGACCTGGAGAACGTCATTCCCGTTTACCTGCACATTCCGGATTCGGATAGCGATGTGGAAGGATGATCAGCGTTGTGTCCGTAATGATACACCCTTAAATCAATTTGTAAAACAAACTTAAGGTTTAGTTAATACGGGCAGCGTTGGCACCGTAATTGAATTACGCAGAAAATGGTATAACCAGGAAAAAAAAGCTCCATGTCCTTTTTGGCGTAATGCAATTACGGTGCCAACGCTGAATACGGGCACAACGCTGAGGATGACAGAGGTCATTCAATATATATGAAACCAAGAAAAACATCAATCATCACAAACATATAACATGCCTTGTAATGCTATTCTCAAGCGTGGACCGAGGAAGGGTGAAGCATGTGGCGCCAAGTGCAGGTTAGTGGAATGCTCTCGACATCAGAGAATGAATACAGCCACATTCGATGCTCCAAACGACATCATCATTCTTGTTCTACACAACCTGGCATCAAGCAAGTGCAAGAACCGCTTACAGTCTTTGAAAGTGTACAAGGCGCTCCGCATAATGCAAACAACATCAGCATTAATGTACGACAGCATCAAACGTATTATTGATACAACATTCTATAATACGTTGGTCGAATGGAATATAATATTTCCAACTAAAGGCCAAGACATCAAGGGACATCTGGATTTGCTTCTCTTTCGCACTTGCTCATTGTGCAAAGGCATTCGGAATGTTGAGTTGTACATGGAGTTCTCAATGCGCATGTGCCCGTACTGTTATGGCTTAGCTACTATGTCTGAACGAGAAATCCGGTTAGTATGTAATACAATAAGTAATACAATAATTAATACAATAAGTAATACAACAGGATCTACGAAATTATTAAATTATATGAGAATTACCTCTGGATTGCGATGTACATATACTGGACGTTACATGAGGTCTGAAGTGTATGACAGAATTAAATGTTCCGTTGATAACCAAACATTTGAGCTAATAGAGAAATGTCATGGTTCGATTTTTTCGATTTTGAATTTAACTGTTCCAATATGATTCAATTAATTGTCACTCCCCCGAGTAGAATAGTAATAACTACCCGCATATCATCTTAACCTCTATATTTGCAATGACGACTTCATTGCCGTTCAACGCGGCCCTATACCTCTATCTAAATCCGATTCTGTCAACACAATGTAATATCAGGACCACTGTCGATGCTGAGGAAGTGTACAATACGTGGGGACACGATCTCCCATCTTATTTGCCAGACAGGCCCTCGAACTTCAGTGCCGAGGTGTACCTTACATTGAACAAAGACCGTTTTAGCATTACAGAAATTAATCAAGCGGTGAAGCTCGATTACCAGTTCGATGGAACAGATTCAGACCAAAATCTGAATTCGGGTGTTTTCTTGCCTCTAGCAATGTTGCCAGCCCAGACAACAAATGTCACACCAACAATGGTGGAGTTCACGACCTCGGTGGCGCCTTTTGTCACGCGGGGAAATCGTGTAAAGTTCTCCGCCATCGATAACCTCACACGAGTCCCGTTCTATTTCTTCTCATCCGTGTCAACCATTTCGGACAACGGCCTCATCATTTACGTTACAGATCCGTTGCCTATGCAAGCTCGATCATCTGGCGCATCGTGCACTTTCATTGGTGAGGAAATAATTGATCCAACAAGAGTTGCCTTGATTGGTGCTGCCAGGATATTTGCTCAGGATTCCAATGCGGGCAATCCATACAGCTCCCTTGATGACCCAAATATCAAGGAATTCGACTCACACCTGTACCGATTGCTTTACCCAAAGGCGGTATCGATGACTCCTCGTGATGCATATCTCGACTGCGTCGGAAAACAGGTCGAGTCAAATTACAGGGTCCGTATAGGTGACGACATCATTGCAAAGTACGCACCTCGTGTTGACTTCAAGACAGTTGTTATATCGAACGGTTTAATTATAGAGGAGACTGCTGTCCTTGATGTCCGTGGAAATTCGACATTATCGGATACCATCATCACCGGTGCATTGACAGTACAATCAAACATCACTGTTATTGGGGACGTCATGATATCCGGAAAGCTAGATGTCAACGACATGACAGTCAACCATGATTTTGAGATCATGGGCAACCTTACAGTATTTGGTGCAGAGATACGAGCTGTAAACATCATCGCGAGTTCAAATATTCAAGCCACAGACCTTTTTGCAAATTCAAATGTGCAAGCACAGAGTGTCATTGCTTCAAAGAATGTGGAAGCTCAAAATGTCAATGCTACGTTCAATGTGCAAGCTCTCAACGTAATTTCCTTATCTAATGTTCTGGCGCAGAATGTAATTGCAGCATCCAATATACAAGCACAGAACATTACGGCTTCAACAAATGTGCAAGCACGCAACGTCATTGCCTCCTCCAATGTGCAGGCACAGGGATTTATTGCGTCAACGTATGTTCAAGCCCAGGATTTCATCGCGTCATCCAATGTGCAAGCACAGACCATGAGTGCCTCGAAGAATGTTCAAGCCGTAAACTTCGTTGCATCATCTAATGTGCAGGCACAGGGAATTATTGCGTCAACGTTTGTTCAAGCTCAGGATTTCATCGCGTCATCCAATGTGCAAGCACAGACCATGATTGCATCGAAGAATGTTCAAGCCGTAAACTTCGTTGCATCATCTAATGTGCAGGCACAGGGAATTATTGCGTCAACGTATGTTCAAACCCAGGATTTCATCGCGTCATCCAATGTGCAAGCACAGACTGTGGTTGCATCGAAGAATGTTCAAGCCGTAAACTTCGTTGCATCATCTAATGTGCAAGCACAGACTGTGATTGCTTCGAACAATGCACAAGCCTTAAACTTCATTGCATCATCTAATGTGCAGGCACAGGGAATTACTGCATCGACATATGTTCAAGCCCAGGATGTCATCGCGGCATCCAATGTGCAAGCACAGAGCATGATTGCTTCGAAGAATGTTCAAGCCCTAAATGTCATTGCCTCCTCTAATGTGCAGGCACAGGGAATTACTGCATCGACATATGTTCAAGCCCAGGATGTCATCGCGGCATCCAATGTGCAAGCACAGAGCATGATTGCTTCGAAGAATGTTCAAGCCCTAAATGTCATTGCCTCCTCTAATGTGCAGGCACAGGGAATTACTGCATCGACATATGTTCAAGCCCAGGATGTCATTGCGGCATCCAATGTGCAAGCACAGAGCATGATTGCTTCGAAGAATGTTCAAGCCCAGAGCATCATTGCCTCATCTAATCTCCAAGCCCAGAGCATCATTGCCTTGTCGAGTATTCAAGCTCAGAGCGTAATTGCATCTACGAATATGCAGGCATACGGCATTGTTGCATTGTCAAACATACAAGCTCAGAGCATCGTTGCATCTATGAATATGCAGGCTCAGAGCATCGTTGCTTTGTCGAGTATACAAGCACAAGACATTCGGTCCATGGCTATTGTACATGGTATTGACTTCATTGCATCATCAAATGTTTACACCAGGAGCTTAACTGCGACATTGGGATTGCAAGCTATTGATATCACAGCGGCGTCAAACATACAGGGCATGAATGTACTAGCAACTTCAAATGTATATGCGCAAAATATAGTAGCATCGTCGAATATTGAGGCTCAGAGCATTCTTGCTAGTTCGAGTCTGAAGGTACAAGGCAATGTGATGATTGGGGCAGCCAATTTATCTGTTGTAAGTGCTCCGATGGCAACAACGTTGACCCTCACAGGAGTAACCAGCTTCGCCTGTGACACAAGTACGCTCATTGTAAAAGAAATGAAGGCTGTTTCTGATAGGCGCCTAAAAAAGAATATCAAACGGAATGTTAGAAGAGACGAGCGGAATGATCTTCAAAAGCTAATGCATGTTGCTGTCCATGACTTCATGTTTAGAGGTCGATCATCTCCCAAAAAAGGATTCATTGCACAGCAATTAGAAGAACACTATCCCGAGGCTGTTAGTAAGATACCTCGACGGATGGAGGTAACCTGTCTCCATGAAGCAAATGGTATTCTCCGCGTAGTAGTACCGGGTGAGATGGACATTGACATCGATGACAACGTGGAGATTGGGAGTAGACATTACATTGTAAAGTCCATCAGCACCGATGCTCGAAGTAATGAAACTCTAATATCACTGGAAAAGCACCCGTGCATTGATGCGAAATTGAAGGGTATTGAACATGAGCTTGACAATGACAATGAGCTTGACGATGACAATGAGTTTGACGATGACAATGACAAACATACAGAAGTGACAAAAAAAGTGACAACAAAAAAAGTGACAATCATCAAACAGCTCAAGGTTGTCGATTACGAATATCTTGTGACCGTTATGCTAAATGCATTGAAATGTATCGCCCGTACTACAAATAGAAGAAGAACCGTAAAAAATGTAATACGATACACCAAATAATACGATACACCAAAAGATGATGTCTAATTTTGACCATCAGGACCTAAATCAGGACCTAAGAAATAGGGATCGGCTTATTAAGCCAAAAGGAGTCCCAGTACCCAAGAATAGGTTAAAAAATAGGGGATCCGAAAACAATGTGATTCAACTTATCCAAAATTTACGTGAATACAACACGAGTATTGACGTGAACTCAGATGGCGTGAACTCAGATGTCGTGAACTCAGATGGTGCGAAGTCAGATGACGTGAAGTTCCATGTACGCCAACTCAATGATTCCGTTAACAGAATCAACGACTCTCTCCGAGAAGGGTTGACTCAATGTGCGCTACTAGAGCACAGAGTGCTGACGTGTGATGATTCCATTGTAGCTGAAATGTATGACCGGTATGAGGCCAAACTCAAGTCACTTGCACGGCTTATAGAGTCCGCTATTACAGCTCAGACGTATAACATAGTCGTTAACCAGTATGCAAACAAAGAAGAACTCGAACGCCTAGCAGAACAACAACATAATGAGGTACTCAAGAAGACACGTGCGATACAGGGAATCCTTGTCAAAGAAACAAGAGAGGAGAGTATCTCTGAATTCCAGGACCGCACCGATCGTTTGAATGATGTCAGAAATGTCATACAAATGATAAAGTCGAGCAATATTCAACGTATGATTCTGCCAGCTGTCCCAGATAACAATTTGATGGATCACCATACGCAAAATGAAGAACTGCGTCGAACACGTAATAAGGAACTCAAGAAGAAAGTTAAGGATGCTCTCTTGGCAAAATGTATGAAAATGAAAAAAGAAAACATAATAAAGGCAATTGGGAGTGTTTCGGGTGTCTCGGGTGGTGCCAAGGCACCCAAAACAGTGTTGTGTAACACTTACATTATTAACAAAGAAGGTCAAGAAGGTCAAGAATTCCATCAAAAGTCACCTCCAGAGTCACCTCCAGAGTCCCATCCAGAGTCCCATCTAGATGATGATCCAGAGGCTCGTCTAGAGACCCATTCAGATGTTAAGGATATCGAAGAGATTATCGAGTCACCATCTGCTCTTGCAAACGTCGAGGATATTGTTGAGTCACCAGCTATTGTTGCCAATGTCACAGATGCTGCCAGTGCTGCCGGCATTACTAAACGAGTACCTAGGATGAACGATAATACAGCAGCAAGTGTTCGGCGGATACCGGGTTCTTCTTCTTTGTTGGATACCCGTGCAACTCAGGCAACTCAGGCAACTCAAGCAACTCAAGCAACTCAAGCAACTCAAGCAACTCAAGCAAGTCAAGCAAGTCAGGCATCTCAGTCTAGAAAAGGTGATATTGACGATTCGAGTGATGTCAAGGTTGTCAACATCGTCTTAAAGAAGAAAGTGAAAAACAATGACTAAAGTATGAATAAAAGTTGATAGCATGGGTGCGAGCCTAGGAAAAGATGTACATAACGAAATCTATGGAATTGTTGTTCTGCATACCAAAGCATACATCGGTTCAGCCGTGTCTGACACATCGGCAAATGAAATAGTATCCAAACGAGCAAACGTGATGATTGAAAAGGACAAAAACCTTGCAAAGTCCAGGCTTACACTGCGAACACTGATACAGAACCTGACCTACATGGCTCTCTGGTATATTTACCGCTGCCTGAAAGTCAGATACATCTGTGGCACAGGGCGTTTCACTGTTAATGATGTCACAGACATCAAGAACTATGATAAAAACTGTTACAAGAAATCGATTAGCGTCCTGGCAAGGATATCCGCACACGTCCCCACATCTACGGCTTCCAAGAAAAAGAGGGACGAATATTCTGAAAGAGTGGCAAAACTGAAGGAATCTAGGGCAGCCAAATGTCTCCGAAAAGGGTACATTCAATCAAAATTGGTGCATGTTGCGATACATGGTGTGTCCATCTCACATGTGTGGAAGTATGAGAACAAGATCAACAAGCGCCTGAGAAAAGTTTTGAATGCTATGTTACACGACGCAAAGAAAAAAGAGATCAAGGGCATTCGAAAGAATTTATACACAATCATAAATGATGTAGTTAACAACATCTTTGTCAAAACATGCATGTACAAGTTCTGGTCAATTACCAAGGAGCTTGTGCCTATGTTGTACGCCCAGGATGTTGGTAGTGAGGATTCTGGTTTCGACGAAGATGCAGGTGATCCAAGACAGATGGCGAGATTATTGACTTACATACATGCAAGGCAGGAATCTGAAAAAGATCCTTTGGATCACGATGAATCTGTCGAAGATAGCCCCATCGACCCTATTGACGAACCTGTCGAGGCTACTAGCCCTATCGACCCTATCGACGAATCTGTCAAAGCCATCCCCGTCGACCCTATCGACGAATCTGTCGAAGCCATCACTGAATCTATAAAAACCGTCGTGGAATCTATCGCTTCTGACAATAAACCAACAACCAATACGCAAGAACAGCTTCCACATGATGGGTTGGCTTCTAGTTCACAGAATCCACTGACTACAACTACAACAACTACAGCTACAAGTACAACAAATGTATAATACAATAGTATTGGCTATGTATGAACTACAGACTAGATTCATCTCCTATTTCTCCGACTTCTTTGAGCTCATCTTGCTTCTTTGACTCATCAATAGGTACCTTGGTAGGTAAAACTCTGATCCTAGGATATTTTGAGATGCTGCTGCTGTCATTCATATGATTGATATTATTCGAAGCAAGCATGTAGCTGTGAACAAAGAGGTTGCTGCATGAACGAAGGCATATTTTTCCACAGTATAGATGGTTCCAGTGAAATCTCCTTGATAAATATCCGATTGTAAAAGCCTTTTGCAGCACACATGCGGTTCTTTTTGTCAATACGCATGGCGACATGTACGCATCTGGTACACTGATTGAATGCGCCTTCTTGCTTCCACTCAATACTCCATACCTTACCAAGTCATCGATGAAGAAGCGACGCATGTCATCGGTCTCTTTCATGAAATATGGCACTCCTGTACCATTGTTGACAATATTTGACATGTTATTCAAGTATAATTTTTTCTTGATGCCATTTCTGTGCCTGATAGGTATGATGTACGATGTGTACCCAGAGGATAGACTTACTTTTGCTTTAGTTAAGCTTTGATTGTCTAGATCTAAGTTGAAGAGCCCTAGAGACTCCTCGACGAGCTCTCTGGATGCGCATGTCTCTGGGTTCTCCCCACTGTTGCTTGCTCCCCCAGCATCCGAGAACTTCCCAGTCTTTCGTTCGCGAAACAGTATCACAGCTAGACCACTGCGAATGATCGCATGTGTTTGGGGATCGCGCGCAGTATAGTGCTCAACGAGAACGACTCCAGCACCCATTGTTGTCTGTAAAAATAGATACTACTTTCTCTTTCGAGTGTCCGTTAAAATTCCGTCAGCATTTTATGCCAGTTATATTGCCCCCCAAGCCTACAATTCTATTTTATTCGGTCAAATCATTTATTATTTATTTAATTATCTGTTGTCTGTTGTCTGTTGCCTGTTGCCTGTTGCCTGTTGCCTGTTGCCCGTTGCCCGTTGCCCGTTATCTGTTGCCTGTTGCCCGTTGCCTGTTACCTGTTACCTGTTGCCTGTTGCCTGTTATCTGTTGCCTGTTGCCTTTTGCCTTTTGCCTTTTTTTAGGGTTTGTTGTCCTTGTCGCTATAATAAGAATAAGCGCCTACGATCGACGAGACAGGAAGATACGCACGATATACATGACGAACATCAGGAAGAAAATGAACATGCTGTAGGTGAACACGATGTTGAATGCGCGGTAACGCAGCTCATCAGCGCCAAAGCATGTCTTTTTCACGTAGTTGATGTATATGACAGCATACAGGGAGATCAACATAACGTGACTACATTGGAGCATATTGAAGATGAACTCGTCATACTGAAAGATCGCCCAGTATACTGGAAGCAGCACTGCACCCAGCAGAATCAGGGTTACATCCACGACGTTTGAGCTGAACTGTTGTGTACCCGCATAGGTATAGATCGTTGGAGTCGACATGTCTCTGTATGGTCGTAAGGCAAGTTTGGTAATTGCGAAGAAAAAAAGCGTATGAAATTTTCTTTTAGCATTTTCTCTTTAATGGGAATCGTGCATTTTCATTTGTAACCGTGATGAGATATTCCAATCTTTGACATTCTTTGACATTCTTGACATTAAAATGATTGACATTAATTTTTGACATTAATTTCCGACATTAATATTCGAAGAAATTCATATTTTAAAAAATTAAAAAAAACAAAAATATAATGACTCGTACTCAGCCTTGTCTAACGATTACCAGGTCAACAGATATAAAGAAGATGTATTACGTATGATGTAAACAAGCCTCCACAGTACTTCATTCCAACATAATCAATCATGGCCGCTACTAAGATTTCAACCTCGACTCCTGCCCAGGCCGCTGCTCAGCCCTCCAGCACCAGCAGTGCTGCTGATGCTCCCGTCAAGAGGACTGTTCGTGTGAGTGTCAAGAACACTGACACTGCCAAGATTGCTCAGGACATTGCCAGTTCCATTACTCCGGCAGCAGCATCGGAGAAGGTCGACACGAAGAAGACCCCTGCAGCACTGCCCGAAGCTAACAAGGAGGATACCAAGGGAGATGATGTTGTCCCATCTACCACGGTCGAGGCACCCGTGGATATCCCCATGACCACCCGTGTCAGCCAGATCACCCTTCGCCTGAACCTTCTGAAGGCCAACCTGACCTCTGAGGTCAAGGATTTGGAGCTCGAACTCAAGCAGCTACAAAAAGACCTTATCAAGCACATGAAGCAGGTCACCGCGGCAAGCAAGGGCAAGAACCGCCGGAAGGCGAACAAGTCAGTCTCTGGCGAGGCTGGTGCGTCGGAGCCTCATCGCAACAGCGGTTTCCAGAAGCCAGTGGCCATCTCTAATGAACTGGCTGATTTCCTAGGTGTTCCACATGGGGACCTTCTGCCTCGCATGGAGGTCACGCGCCGGATCAACACGTACATCCGGGAGAACAACCTTCAGAACCCCGATGATCGCCGCCAGATCCTACCCGATGATGCACTCCGCTCCATTCTCCGCACGGGTCCAGAAATTAGCATTAGCTACTTTAACTATCAGCGGTTCCTGAAAATCCACTTTGTCGCCCCTTCAACGGCCTAATTTGGATATATTGACCATAAATTGTAACTCATAACGTCTCTGTTATCTCTTAACGTCTCCTGTTATCTCATAACGTCTCTGTTATCTCATAACATCTCTCACTCATCTCACGAAAGAAAGACAAGGCTTAT